>BLKM01011269.1:1015255-1073078 GCA_013340265.1 Coptotermes formosanus | reverse complement strand
AATGTGCTGTTGACTGTGTACCGCGTTGTTTTTGGAGGCGTGAACTCTCTGCGGTCCCGGCCTCGCAGGCCTGGACCGCAGAGAGTTCACGTTTCCAGTACACAGTCAACAGCACATTCTCACTCAACTATAAAGTGCAACCTTAGTGTAACGATAACAAAAAAAGTTCTCCCTGAAGATGACCCAGCAGGGCCGAAACATGTAGGAGTGTGTTACGACTGATTATAAAACTCTCTTTGTGCATTTGTTGGTGATTAGTGTTTTTGTTAGTCTCTCACGTTAAGTGCAGAGGCTGCCGGTGTTTGAGAACGGGATGATGTGGAAATTATGTGCACGTAAGTCGTGCGAAGTAGGCCTAACACTAGGCTGGAGAAAACTACTGTGCCAGGGACTTCATGATCTGTTAACACCGTCACATCTTACTAAAACTATCACACCGATGAGGATGAGTTCGAATACAGATGTGGTACAATGGGGGCAGAAGAAAAATTAATTTCCTACAGAATTTTGGTGGAAAAAAAGTGAAGGAAAGAGTCAGCCTGGAATACCAAGTTGTGGATGGGAGGATAATAATACAAATGATCTCAATAAAGTGTGACAGGATTAGTGGATTAAATTCGTCTGCTTCAGGATAGAAATCAGAGGCGGGCTCTTGTGAATACAAAACTGGGTAAATTTCCTTACAACCTGAGGAATTATTGGTTTCTCAAGAACGAGTCTAGTCCATGTAGTTAGTTCTTAGAAAAATAACTTGTTCTTTCTGTCTAAAATCCTAGGTATTTCACGAAAAGAATGCTTTTCCGTGTACACAACAGCAAGCCAGTGCACCCTACAACGAACCAGAGGAAACCAATTCACACCCTCACGCTCTGCCCCTTTCATATCTGCTTCTACAGTACCCTCCGATTTACGCCTACGTGTCCCACCTGATTTTTTTCCTTTCATGTACCAACATTTCCATGAAGCTTTGTCAGAATACTGAGACAAGTGAAGCACTGTCGTATCTTTCATAATATGAAAACATATTCCATTCCGCTGTTAAGTCGCTGCAGTTAAAAAGCTGGCTTTTAACTACACTTGTAACCACAACCAATCATTAATAATGACAAATACTGTCACTGCCACGGCTGTAATTCGTGGCAATATACAAGTAATGCTACACCTTCATCTTTCAGACACATATTTTCAGATTCTTGAGGAAGAACGCAATTTTTTTCCTTTCAAATTAATCAATTATTTTCCAATGCCTATATCCCTTTGTCTGTCCTGAAAGACTTCGTAGTTACACACATGAATTTTATACAACTTTCGTAATTGATATCTACATAGAATTTACAAGTATGAAGGAGGCCATATATTGATGCTTCAAACGGACTTGTTTATCAATGTTAGTCTCATTTTACTGTCACATGACAATTCATCTCGTTCCTCCGGAAGATCTCATTTACACGATCCAAATTTTATGTTTTACTGAAAGAAGTATGGAGTTCGGAAACGTAGCTTATATTGTGGAACCCTTAACAACCTTGTAAACTTCAACATAAGCCTAGTCATAACTGAATTATAACATCGTAGAATGTGTAACACTTCACCGAGATTGGCACGAGGAACAAGTATAAAACCACTAAATCTACTCCAATGAAGCACAGAGTTTCAAATTAGATTTTATGCACTATACACAAGCTCCAGCTACTGTAGGCACTACAATGTGCAGTACGTAACTTTGTTACTTCTAATGACCAAAGGTAAAAAGTACGACAACCCTATGAGCCCATCTGTAGTTAATGTATTTTAAATGTAATCTTCTAACGCGGAAGGTAATACTGTTAGCCCAGCGCCATCTTACTCGTGACATCACTCACTCGCTTGCCTGCAGTGCAAATGTTTACTGTAACCTGGTTAAGTGAAATGTTATCTTCGAAATTCGGATCTGAATGTTTCTGTATATAAATGGGCTTACGCGTTTATATTAGCGCGTGCTTTTGGTGGACGTCTGTATGTCCTGCTAATTCAAGTTAAAACGTACGAACATTACATAAAGAACTCCAAGCAAGGCTTGTTACTTCGTGACGCTGTGTTATTTCTAAAACATTTGAAGATTAAACTATTCCAAACTTAATGCTCACCCTTTTTTAAGATTGTAAAACGTTGCTGTTTATCACTGAAAGAAAAGAACCTAGGGTGCTTCAAACTAAAAACTGGAACAACATTCACATGCAAGAGATAGGAACTAACAGGAGAACGGAGACAATTAAGTATTGAGACGCTTCGCACTTTGTATTATTCAGGTAATGCTGTAAAAGATAAAGTTTATCCTTTCCAAGGCATGAAGACATACAGGGGGAGCAGAAGTGTAGCTCCACTAATTCTGGAACTCGGTACCGGATGGAAGTGAGAGATGAATTTGAAGAGAAGGCCGCTTTACGCGCGGGAAAGATCCCGGTATCCTTATATTATTACGGTGATTAAATGGAAAATCAGGTGCTTGAGACATGCAACGTGAATGAGAAAGACATGAAAGAGCAGACATAATTCTAATCGAAAAGTTTCAATGCATGTACCATTTGGAAGCGCTACACGAAACTACGGGGATAATATTAAAATATATCGTACAGAAGGACGGTCAGGTGTGGGACCGATACAGCTGGGCTGGAATAAAGTCCAAAGATGCGTTTACTTGAAGATAGTAATAAATCTGTAGCTTCAGAATCGTATTTGACCAGCCGAGAAATACTGGACTGAAGAAATCCCCCGTGTTGTGTAGCTGTATATTCAGTTAGGCCACAGACATGGAAAGACATACCATTCTCAGATGACTTCAGGGAAATTGGTTCATTCATTATAAAACGTGAAAAGCAGGAGGGGGATTTAGGGATAAAGGAAGAAGGTCCAATTTATAAAGCCCAGTACATCACCGATTGTTCAGCTGCTTGCAGATTCCACACCTCTTAGTTCTGTGATAAATAAATTAGAAGAAGCGGTGATATGTTGGTTGCTAGCTTTTAAGGCGAGTAGAAAAAAACAAACGGCACAGAACTTTTATTTTATTTACCACAGAACATACAAAACATTCTGCTTTGTGAGCATGAAAACGGATGGCAGTGCAGCCCGCACTACTCATTTCCACTCTCCTTTCCATTTTTGTCTTTACCCGTTTTTATGTTTTATTTTGTTGTTTTCCATTTTGAGAATATCACTTACCGGAAAGTGCCACAAAAACAATAGCAGCTGTATTCGGGTAGCGGTCAAATAAGGCTGTGCTAAGAACAATAAATAGACTAAGTGGAGATTACCACAGTCAGATACAACTCTGCTAAGAACAAGATGTTGGCTGAGTCAAGGTCATCCCGGTGCTGAGAACGATATACTGCATACAGTACGTCAAGGTTATCCCGGTATGATACAGCTGTGCTAAGAACACATGTAAGCTAAGTATGTGCTAGCCCGGTGCTAAGAACAATATACTGTACAGAATGTATAGACTAATCAAGGTTATCCCGTCACATATAACTGTGCTAATAATATGTACGCTAAGCCAAATTTATCCTGCTTCTAGTTTCAAGCAAAAGAAAGTGGGCACCGTATCATGAATTATTTCAGCTTCTATTGAAAACGAGTCTTGGATAGAGCAGACTGGTTCCAGATGTCGAAAGAAGCAGGGAAGTTTTGAGTAAGCAGTTTTTGTACAGCCGGTAGATTGGCTCTGGAACTGGAGGTTTGGCGTGGTTTCTAGAAGCGCTCTTCGCAAAGACCAGAACGACAAAATGTCGACCATCAGGCTAAGGCCTTGAGCCTTTTCTGTGGACACGTTAATGATCTTTTCCATGAAGCACGGACTCTAGTGACGGACTGAGTAATTATCAACTTTTCAAGAAAGATCCTGCACCACAAAATCGATAAGCGTTTTTACACCTTCTATTTAGCGACGCTGTAAATCACTAAGATTATGTGACGTCGAAGACGGATACGAGTATGGCGCATTGGTGGAACGGTGCTGACACAGGAAAACCAAATCACTCCAAGAAAAACCTGTCCCAGTGCCACTCTGTGCAATAAAAATCGTACACCGACTGTCCTAGACGTAAACCCGGGCTTCCACGATGAGAAACCGATGAGTAAAAGCTTACTAGTATCCATGAAGGATAATGCATGTATAGACGACATTATTAAAAGATGTTAACACATATATTTCGATTCACGTGCAAATATTTGTCAACGATTTCGTTATGCAATGCAAACAGTAGCTTCAACAACAGCCACTGTGGGGAATAATTCAGATTGAGTCAGGTCAAATATTTCCTCCCTTCGTAAAAACTCAACTTTATTACCATTTCCCTCTAACAAAACACTGCACAGGCCTATAACTGAAGTGTTAGCAGCTTTTCGACTCGCATTGCATTAATCATCCCTATGACTAACGCTAAATACGCGACATAGCACTTCGTTAACTTATAAATAGGGTTTAACATTTCGCAAATTTGTTAGTTTCAAATCATTTTGACAATAAACAGTAATATTAGCTCTTAACCACGATTAGCTGAATTTATTAATAATAGATATACGATGTGTCCCTGTGGGGTACGGTCCAAAATTCATAGCATTCAGATCAGCTTCGCCTGTTAAAACACGAAAGGTCGCCCTCCTAAAACATTCGCATTATTGCGACTCACAGATAGCATCAACAGCATGTTTAACAATAACAAAGCAACATTCGCCCTCTTCCGAACAACTAGCGGGCTTTCGATAAAGTGTGGGCCACAAACCCTATCTCAAAACTTACAGTGCCAGCAATAAGATATACCAAAATATATATTCTGCGCACAACTGCATTTACCAATGCACTGTACACGACATGTAATTTAAATTATTAACGGAGTAACAGCACATATGTTAGGAAATATTAGGTGATTTTATTGTTTTCTTCTTCTTCTTGCTGGTGAAGTCCTGCCACCAGGCATATCGACATATTTTTCCTTGGTTTTTCTTCTGTTCAACCAGTTATTGAGAATTCTCCTACGTGCCAAGTTACAACGTTTACAGTATGTACCTCATGCAGCCCCTGTGGCTTTAATTCATCAAAACTGGTCCCCTTGCTCTAAAAGACCCAAACGGTCTTCCCAAGTTGTCCACTCTAGCATTAACGAGTAAAACAGAACTCCTTAGTCCTCATTTAAAGGCGTTATTTCTTACCATTCGGGCGCTTCATTTTCATCTACTCCTGTCAGAAGGACGAGAGCGAAAAGATTTGGAAATTTTTTAAAGTGACACTCTTTCTACTTCCCCGTCCAACATCGAAATAAATCCTTTCACGTTCCTCACATGACTTTAGCCCAACCACTCATCCATTATTTCTTACATCTCTCTTTCTCTCTGACCATCATAGAAGTAACGTCAAATTTTTGTTTTTCTTGAATATGTATTACATATTCCGGTAGCTTTCCATCTCGCCAAATATACGGAAAAACCAGTTAATTCGGGCATTCACTCATACTCATTTATACGTACATTGGCTGATTGATTGATTAATTAATTAATTAATTAATTCGTTCGCTCGTTCTTTCGTTCGTTCGTCCGTCCGTCCGTCCGTCCGTTCGTTCGTTCGTCCGTCCGTCCGTCCGTCCGTCCGTCCGTCCGTCCGTCCGTCCGTCCGTCCGTTCGTTCGTTCGTTCGTTCGTTCGTTCGACACAGCGAAATCACAGTACGTATGTAGGACTAAATAATATAAATAAAATTGTTGGTAAACACTACAACCACGAAAGATCCACATACAGAAATTAAGAAAAAATATTACCACAAATTTTCTTGGCAAGTTTCGATGGCATTTGTTAATTGAAAGACAATCATCTCCAGGACAATATGGTGGTCATAACAGCGTAAGCTGTAGCGTCTCTATCTTGACTAATTCTACAGCTGAACCTCGTCTCTCTTTGCTCTCCTGGGACGAATTTACAATGAGAAATGCCACGGTAATTTAGAAACCCCTCAATACTTTGGCACTGAATATTCGCTTTACCAGATACACATGCTGCTGCTCCAGTACTTGTGTGCCAGCATCCATCAGTGCCAGCCAGTCTTGTCCTGTGGCTTCCTTCTCTCGGGATTAAAACGACAGAACGAGTGACAGGACTGCCTAACGACGAACGCTAGTCTCGACTTTGTGTTTACTGCTTCGCTAATTACACAAAACAGAATATGTGTCTCCCACTGTCACTCTTTAACACTTACAACTCTTGGACCCCGCTCTCTCATAATACACTTCTTGTTAAGTGCTACAACGTCGTTTGGCTTGGGATCATTCCACCTCCAGAGTCAATCCTAAATGCGACTATTTCTAAGCTATGCTTGACGTCCTTGAAGTTACTGATTACGTATGTCACGGTTTTACTCCGCACCATCCCTGCTGGTTACGGAACTGCAGAGCAATTCTGACACTCGAGCACGAACGACAGGTGTGGACGGAATCCTCAAACATGGCCGGCAGCCACACCCCTCCCAATTAATAACACCGCTCCCGACACTGGAAAAAAAACGCCGTTTCCTTACAGGGGGTTTAATATGAGGGTTCCCGATTCAGCCCACGAAGACATAACTGAAAATTGCGAGTTACTGCTTACGATCCCAATCGGGGGCTCTGAAAATGCTGCCCTATTTCAGGTTATGTGAAAAGGCTCTTTACAGTAAGTTATACCCGTAATTTGAGAATAAATCAATAGAAGAACTAAGCGTGTATTGCAAAATGGTATTAAAATGCATCTTACACAAACAGGGTGTGAGGTTATGGAATGGATTAAAGTGGATAAATAAAGGATCCATTAAATGAAAATATTTTAATACAATTAAAAATATTCGGATACATTAAAATTAGAAGCGTTTATTGTTCTGAATACCTTACAACGAAAAACTCCATAAAATTTATAAATTACTTTTAATGATACTACTGTAATTACAACATACAATACGACTAAAAAACTATTACATCCTACGATATCGTTAATAATGAAGTGAAATGGGAATCATACCTCATAATAAATAATGTCTTTCAATCTTTCATTAACTTTATTCAATTAACAATTGATCAAATTATTTGTTTAATCAGACGAATCGAGGGAGTAATCATTCAACTCATTAAGAAATGTGCTCATGTTGCAAAAATTCAGAGAAACGCAGCTCGGGATGAACTATACGTGAGGCAGAGCAGTTGTTCAGCGTTTGTTAAGGCAGTAACAATACACTAATTCAGTTGGGTCCAGTGCACGAATCTGCACAGTAAGATAAGCGAGGTTAATTTAACTGATCATGAGGCATCATGAAAAATTATCACTATCCATCACTTCAATGTTTAATACATCTTATTCTTTTATTTGAAATTTAATACGGAAAATGTAAAGGTATTTCGCACACTCAAGCACACAGATATGTAGCGGTTCAGTTACATAATACTTAATATTTCATTGCGATTTAAATCCACAGAACGAAGGCCTTGACAGCCAACAGTCCCTTCGTTAATCAAGATACTTCCCACCCGTTACGGAACCCGAAATGCATTATCTACGTACAAGACTCGACCACTGGATCATATCATAGGCACGATGCATTCATTCCAAATGCTCACATCATATGTACGCAATATTAGTTCACTGCAGCTGCCTTCTACACCTAGGGTCTCTGTGCTGACTCTTCTTTGACGACCGTCCTGTTAATACGTTGCACGTACCTTCCATTTCTTATGCTTGCTAAGTATCCTACCTACCTAATACGCCACGGTTTGATCATCATAGTCAAAATACGCAACAATAAAGTTACAAAACGGCTCGTTACGCAACTTTCGTCTTACTCGTGTTATTTCCTCTATTTAATATCCAAATATTTTCCGCATCAACGATTTTCTGAAACAATCGCTATGTTCTCCCTTAAGTGTCAGCGACCGATTTTCGTCACACCTCTAAATGGTTATGTGGTCCTCATTTTATCCAGCAAGACGCTAACAAGCAGCGGGAACTATATAAACTTTGTATGAAGATAAATAAAATATGTAGCTTCCATAATACATTTGTAGGCATTTGAATATATAAACACTTAATAATAGAGGCAAGGCAAATGTGTTGAGTTTATAATTAATAGAATTTAATGTACTGGGGATTTGCAGCGGTAGATATTGTCCACTGATACAGAGTGTTGTGTTGAATAATTACTGATTTACAGATGTTGCTGACGTCAACACTGAAACGAAAAACTGAAAATAAAGCAATTCTATTACTCCTTTTAAAATAAGGCGCGCGCGCGCGCGCACACACACACACACACACGCACACACACACACACTTAAATCACTTTCAACAATATTCCATTTTCCTTGTGGTGGCTAATATATGAGCTTCTTGACTGCGCTGTTTACACCGTGCATTTTATTGAATTATTAACTAGAAAGCACCAACAGTAGTGCACATATTTAGTATATGACAAAAAGTCTTTAGAGGATCTCTTTAACTCCGAAATGTTTCGGCAGCATATATACCACCATCATCAGGGAGAAAGTTACACCGAAAGCTGGGACACCGCTAGTAAGGTAAAGTCCCTCTTGCTACGCGCACATTGCTAGAGTCAATGCGCAGAAGTTCAGGTCCCTAGAGCACGCCAGGCACTGTACACGCGCCGCGAAATTCTTTCACACTATTACACTAAATTTACGCATAATTATGGGTACTTTCTAGTTAATAATACAGGCTTCTGTTTCGAGGATGTAATGTGGTGTAGTAAAGAGAAATTCACCCAAACTGTTTCAGAAACTTTCTGCATCCACCTTGTTTCTACTCTGAAAATTAAAGGTGCCACGTTCCTCCAAAATATATGTGTATTCTTACCACAATAAACGGCATCACACCAGACGTCAGCTGTTATCCACTTATATTAGTCCTTCGAAACAGATCTTCCGCACCTCGCAGAAAACATATCAACCCTCACTCGCGCAGAAATCAACAGTTTAACCTTTTAAAGCCCAGCGGTAACTTTATATACCACCAGGTTTAACATTAAAAAATTCTACGTGGTGCCCATTGCGTTTATGTGTTTTGTACGGATCTCAGAACAAACAGCAACTTTTGCCTTATAAAACATTAAGAGATTGGTTTTTATAACCGAAGTGGAGAGTGTTTACAGCGCGGTACGCACTGAGTCCTTATATAAAACAGATACGCTTCGTCTTTAAAGGGTTAAAGTCTGACAAACCTTGAATCTGTGTCCAAGAAGAAAAAAGGCTAATGAATGGTTACAGAAATTGGTGCACATGATATCCTAATCTTGCGGTTATACGCGGATTACCCTTCCCTCCCTACTTTACCCAAAATGTACACATTATATTTGTCCGCCTTGGGGCTAGCACTGCAATAAACATAACCACTTGTTCAAATTATTCATGTTATTTACATGTATTTACGTCGGTTTATAGCCTCCAGGGGCTTGAGATTTACTTTGCTGAATTCTGCTGAAAATCAAACATACGCCAAGAAGATAAACTCCCTCACTAACATCAGATCTAAGATTCAAGAAGAAAAAATATTTTTAAATAAAATGCTCCGGAAGTGAAATGTGGCCAAATATACTGGAAGTGAACTGCCAAGGAAAGTAGTCACTACACATTTCTCCGATTATTAGCTCATTAAAATTTTTACGAGTGGCGTTTGATTGCGACGGTACGTAGAATTACACTAGTCACAACTTTTTCAACTTTTCTCGACAATGTCGATGAAATTAGGCCTTCTTTCCTAATTCAGGTGTCCTGAGAACGAAAATGACAATCAAAATGTCGTACAGATTTTGTGTTATATCGTTTGTGCCTATCCTCCTTCCAGATGGCACTGCGTTGCTCTTGCCCTCCTCTCTCAATATCACAGCGCTACTAAGATCGATCCCCAGCCGGACCCCACATTAATGGAATTTTGAATAGCAAGCAAGACACCAATTTTGTGACTGTCCAGTCTGCGGTCAGGGTCAGGGTCAAGGTCAATGACAGGATGCAAAAGTGGAAGGCAAGGAAAAAAGAAAGGAAAAAAAGGGGAGGGCAAGAGACACGCAAATGTCTTCTGGAGGCAGCAAGCTACACAGGCAAGTGTGAAGGGAATCTACCGTGAATTCATGAAAAGTTATGACAGCAGATCATATATAGAGGGAGTATAGGGTTGGAGATAGTTAAGCGTATATTTCATGCTTGAAAAATGGCGGAAACAACCTACGTCAATAATTATTCACTTCGCTACCAGGTCCTAAAACACACACACACACACACACACACACACACACACACACACACACACACACACCACAAATACCTCAATCCAGTTCGTGTACCGGAATCTAAGAAGTTGAACAATGGTCCTCCATCTACTCGCGGTCTTCGAAATGTGGAAATTCTGCACCCAAGCTTCAATTGTATGCAGTGATGGTCATGCACCATGATGTATTTTGCACACGGGAAATGTTAGTGCATGCCATTTATTGGATATGCTGTTGAGATAATAACAACTGGACACTGCACTCCACTGTTTTATTACAGAACACTTCTTCCTTCTGTATGTTCTTCCTTATTTCTTCTTAAATCACCTCTTTCAGTTCCACCCTTCTCTCTTGTATTCTCCTCTCCTCTCTCCTCCTGATCGCTTGCATTCCTCTACCTGTTCTCCTGTTTCACTTACTTCTCTACCGTCTTTACTTTTTGCTACTTTTCCTTCCTTCCTTCCTTTTTCACACTGCTTCTGTTTTTCCTTCGGTTTCGACAAATGTCAACCATATTTTGTTTAGCGTTAAATTCGCTGCACTGGATGCAGTAATTTCATTATAACTTTGAGACAAATATTAGTGTAAACTTAAGACTTTTTGTAACAGAAGCTAACACAAAGAACAACATACAAGCGTGTGTAAACACTTGTTTCCTTGGAGCTGCCTCATGAGGCATGGGCCACGTAACTTCCCTCTCGGAACGAAATGAAAGCCTCAATCAAGTAAGCCTGCAGCGACAGAGTTATGATTAGATTTGTTAACGTGGACCTAAAGGTTACACAGAGCGCAAAACTGATCAATCGCAGCGCCTACAATGTAGACCGCACGACACGCACAGACCGGTTCGGGGACACAAAGTGTTTGATTTACCCAACTTGCAAAGTAAATCGCGCACGCATGCACGCACACACATTTATGCTACATCCGTATATACATAAAAAAACTGCATATATACCTACGTAAATACATACACATATAAGTACATACGTACACACACACACAGTTTCAAAATTTTTGTTGCCGTTGTGTATTTTGGCATACCATTCTCAACAGCGGACGGTTACAAAGATTTTCGGCTTTCATTCTGCTCGAAGACCAATATCGTCCTATTTCTCTTCAGTTGAAACACAACGTTTTCGTATTTTATTTTTGTCCAACGCTAAACCTCTCCTTAGAAACACTTTCCACCCTCATCTATAGGACCTTTTACACGGCGCTTCTGATGAGAGATTTTATGCGGAAGTTTCGGCGATATTTTCTCCTTCACGCATATTATGAACAAGTAATGCAAGAGAACAATCTATGTTCAAGAGACTATACTGCATAAGCGACCTCATACCATCTGCTACCCACGTGTAATGTGAAATGACTGTCAGGTAAGAGCCTCTTCTACGTTGCGGCAAAGATGCCCACGCACTTCCTCCTCGTAATTTGCTCCGCCAGGCAACACGGATAGAGTCACTACCTGTATTAAACTGTTTATTCTGCAACTTTTATTAACAGTTACCACATAAAGAATCCCCCAAGAGTTACTTTGGATACGAAGTGTGAGGATGAATGGGCAGACATGAATTTCCCCATAACGCGTCCGTTTTATATTTTTTTGTCCAAAGATCAGAGATCAGAGTTAAGGTACTCGTACTCATTCTACGTCCAGCCAAGCAAATCTCAAATTAAGACATTGGTTGTGGTAACGTTTTTGCTGGCCGGATCTATTGCACATGCTGAAGACGGTGAGAGAAAATTTGTCGATGAATGGCAGTGAAATATTAGAAATACTCAAAGAAAACAATAAAATTGCAACGGACAAGGAAATAAACAAGAAGATGGGAACTGAATAAATGAGTGGTCATTCCTTGTTCACATTTTCTGCTACACAATCCATAACACGCCGATCCCAGTGGCCTTGCTGTCTAAGGCGTGGTCCTTCGGCAGAGCGCTTGCTGGGATGGTGGGTTCGAATCCCACCGGGGGCATGGATGTTTGTCTCTTGTGAGTGTTTTTTTTGTCAGGTAGAGGTCTCTGCGACGGACTCATTACTCGTCCAGAGGAGTTGTGTTTAACTGTGTGTGATCTAGAAATCTCCAAAAGGAGGCGGCCTAGGCTCGAGTTGGGCTTTTGTGCCACAGGAAAGAAAGAAGGAAATCTATATAACACATAATCGTATTACTCCAGCAAATGAAAGCACTGAAGCTGCTTCTACGTCACCACGGAATTGTGCATCGTGAGTTGGTCATCCCTGCATGAGGACCGCATGAAGTATGCACGGAACTGTATCGAACAGAACGATCTCCGACCATCCATCAAAAGTATCTCCCTCTTATTCAATCCGCCGTCAACACGATTCCAGAAAACTGACGAGACGTCTTTTATTAATCATAATACCCATCGCACAGTGCAGCACAGCTGATATTTCTGCTCCATATTCAGAAGGTACCCCGTTGAAATCTCTTAAAAATTCAAAACTTCTTGTGTGGCACGTTATACATAACCGCCCACAGAGCCGCTGGTAAAATGGAAACCATTGTAAGGAAGAAGAGGAAGATTATAATCACACTGCATTAAGTCATATTTGCTACCTCTCATTTTGGAATATTTGTTTTCTCGACCCTTATACAAAAACCCAAAATAACATCAGAATATATTGATTCCGAAAACAGTTTGAATTTCGACTTTATATTGTAACCTTTATCCAGTGATGTTCAAATAACTTATTACAGCGTCATCCGTCGTTGAATATGAAGAGAAAGGTCTTAGGAATTCTTTTAAATTCATTAACACTGTTACATGTTAACTACTTGCGCTACTACATGCTGTATCAAGAACAGAATACGCAGTGATTAATTGGCAGTACAACCAGACAGTGACATGCAACATGGTTCGGGTTATGTAAAGCGGCTGACGATGGTTTTAGAATAAAACCAAAACGCGTTATGCTAATTAACAATGTTCGCTGCGGTCGTACACGAGCGAAGTGTGATAAGCAGCAAAACGCCACAGCAGTACACAGGTAGAGATTAATAACAACGTAGCGCCACAGTAACGCACAGATAGACACGGACAGACTAACTGATTGAACCAAGTCTCCGTTAATAGGAAATAAGTTATTGATACCAAAAAGAAACAAAGCAAAAAAATAAGTAAAGAAGAAACAAGAAAAATAGTGTGAAACTGAAGTAAAAAGCACGAAAAATTATAAATAAAGAAATAACAAGAAGAAAGGGTCACTGAAACAAGCAAATTAAAAATAAAAAAAGGAAGGAAGAAAATTTTAACAAGAAATATAAACCTCCAATTTAAATACAATTATCTAAGGAACGCTTCTTTCTTCCCCAGTGAGGTCTCACTTAAAAATTCCTGACAAATCTAAGAGTAATACTCATAAACTTTACGCTTCCACAGAGGCACATACATACACGAAACAGAACATGATACAATTTCGCTTCGACAGCTGAGACGGTGACTGAAATAAAGCACACGTTCTGCATGCTGCACACTGAATCCTTACTGACCTGTAGATCGGTGTACCTAGATCCTCACGGTACCAGAGCACCAGAAGAACAGCGTCGTCAGCGTCGGTCGTTATGTCGCATGGCAGATACACGGCTTCTCCAACCACAGCAGTCACGTGGAACAGCGGAACTGAAACACAAACCACGTGACGTGAGGTGACGTGACGTAATGCTAACCCCTTGCGACAACACAGTGGAGCTCTTCAGTAAATATTTTAAGTGCGCATACACAAACATTTGACGTTAATACGAGGTACGTATGGGGATACTGTCCTTAAAAATAAATAATGACACGCTTTCTAAAACATTTGTCAAATCAACATTCATCAACTGCGAAAATCCGACACTGGCACTTACCGAAACTTCTATTACTTATGTTTTATTTACTACTACTGCTTTAGAATGCTCCAACACAAAAGGAAGAAATCAGCTTATGGTATAGTTCATACTTCTTGGAAGACAGACACAGAGACAGCGGGTGTTTTGGGGCAGTGTGCTGAGGAGAGTAAGTGGACCAAGTGGACCAACACGGACAAGCAGGAGGCTGGAAGAAACACCACCAGTGGGAGCAAAATATTATTAAACTTGTTAAATCAAGGAGGAGGAAATGGGCGGAGCACGTGACACGCACTAGATACCAAACCGACACATTCAAAGTGTTGACTGGAAACAGAAGTTTAAACCACCTAAGATACACAGGCACGAATGAGAAGATAATACTGAAACGGATGTTAAGGAGAAGGATGGCAGGGTATGGAGTGTAATATTGTGTCAGAATATAAGATCAATGGCCGAATCTTATGGAAACGGTAATGAGGAACTATTTGCTTCTCAATACTTGCCCTGTCCGAAGGTGTTATTTAGTGTGAACATAAATACATTAAACAAAACCTCCAAAACTGCACTAAACGATAATAACGCGACTGGTCTAGACGTCCGACAGAGAAACCAGAGTAGGCTACGTGTTTAAGTTTTTTTCAGAAGAATAAATGACAAAACGGTAATAAATCTTTCGAAATTACGGCAACTTGCAAATAATTGGGAAAGACAACAAATGAAAGTTACGTTTCCAAACATAAAAGCACAGTACTTCCCACAATTTAGTTAAGAATTTTACCTCATTAATTTCGACCTAAAAAGTGTACATAGTATTGTAATTGTAATTACGTCTCGTATATCTAAAATTGAACCCCTCACATTAAGGAAAGGAAATAAATTTGGAGTGTCTGAGTACAAGATGCCGAGTACAGTAACTGGACCTACTACATACAAAGTAACAGGATGGAACTTCATGACCAAACCAAGGAGAAGGTCATCGGAACGGGGCAAGTACGAAGAGATGAGGAATCAGAAAACCTTGAGGGAACAGACCACTTGAAAGAGCTTGGCGTACATTTGACTGGTATTAAAACTGTTTAAAGTGGAGTGTGAGAAGTGGTCAGGATTTATGAGGCTCAGGACAGCGTCCCACATATTCAAACTTCGGCTTTCGTAACAGACGGGCAATTCAACCATGAGTATAAGAACCTGTTGGGAAGAGCTCTGCTCAATCTCAGTAGTTAAGGGACCAGCAACCTGTATTTTAAACAAAACACGGAGGAAGTATTGCAAATTAAACATCAATTTCCAACTAGTTTCCCGAAAGTATACGCAACTTCAGTTACATTTCTAACTTCGATATTTGTGTGGCACTGTAACAGTTTTCTTTCAACAACAACCTTATTCAAGTTCCGGCGTATCGTGTTCCTGATGTATTTTGAGAAAATGGAATAGGCTATAACTTCTCTGATATTGCCTGCAAAGCCTCATTTATTTGACGCATAAGAGAAATCAGTTTGCTTTAACTGCAACCGGCGGTAAGAACTGTATATCGGGAGCGCTGCTGTTAATGGGAAAAACTTGCAATTGGTACTTCTAAGAATACTTTCTTCAATCCACAATAGTGTGCAGAGGCGAACTACTGACACAGTTACTGTGCTTACGGCATTATTAAGCGTTCAAGGCCGGCATTACCCCCAAGTACCGCCTTCTGTAACGCTTAGAAATTCCGAAATTTGCCGACGCTGTGTACTTGTTTCGTGCGATTACCGAAATAAAACCCGATTATTTTCTAGAAAAGTACTGGACCTAACTGGTTTTCCTGCGTAACGGAGACAGACTTTCTTTTCTCTGAGATAGGAAGGGTCTTTCACAAATAATGCAGATATTCCTTCTTCAAACGGTTAAAAGAACGCAAGAGTTACTTTCTCTGCACCTCAGAAAGATGTAACACAAGAAAGGAGATTAAGTAGGAAGCTTTGTAACCAGAACTGCACTCTTCATAGGGTCGAGAAAAATGAAGGAAGAATGAGGGGTTGGCGAAACACGGACTGGGAAAAGGAAGACAAAAAATCGTACAAATTTGATATGGAAAACCCCAGGGCAAACAAGATATGAAAATGTGCATGTACCATACGATAACCTTCAAAAGAATTTTAAGAGAAACGAGGTGAAAGAATGCATATTTTAATAAACTAACTCAGCATATTGACAGATTTGAAAAAGCTGATGATAATTCTGGTCCCTTTAAAGCAATAATTAATTGTTCGACTTATTTCAATCTATTGTTCAATACAGACCATTTATAAGGAATTCTATACGAAATATATGAAGCAGACTGCTATAGAAGGATGGACATAGAAAATAAAGAAAATAAACAAACAAACTAATATAAGTGCGTAAACAAATTGAAATTAATACAGTATAAAACGAATACCTAATAACCACGTAAGCTACTTAAAAGTTGTAATGCACGAACAAATTCCTCTCTGAAGTCGCGCAGGTACACAGCAACCTTCTGAAGTCGCGCAGGTACACAGCACCCTTCTGAAGTCGCGCAGGTACACAGCACCCTTCTGAAGACGTGCTCCCTTCATCAACGACAGAAAACAGGCAGCACGTACCTCTGTCACACATCAGGGCGTCACACCCCAAAAGGAAGTATATTCACAGTCACGTTGTGTGTATCACAGAAGTCACATAACTGCCCTTCCTTAAAAATTTACAGACACTAAACCTGTCTCGAAAGTCCTTATTTTTATGAAATCTGAAAAATAAGCTCTTGTTTAAATGA
The DNA here is from genome assembly GCA_013340265.1 of Coptotermes formosanus. Taxonomy (NCBI): domain Eukaryota; kingdom Metazoa; phylum Arthropoda; class Insecta; order Blattodea; family Rhinotermitidae; genus Coptotermes; species Coptotermes formosanus. Next base: position 1,056,182 of record BLKM01011269.1, on the reverse strand, counting down.
AACCTGTAATAAACTCTGGATAGGTAAAAATCTGATAGATTTCATATTGAGAATGACATGAAAGAAGAAGACGAGTTAGCTTTACTTTAGAACATGTCATTGTGACAGTCGAAGTAACCAAGAAGGGACTGAAACTGAATGGGGCAAATTCGCTTGTGGTCTACGCTGTCTATATTAACTTACGACGACATGCAAGCCACGAAGAGAAACAGGGACGCTTCATCAATCTTTAACAAGAATCTAGAAGTAATGTTCAAGTCTCGTCAGAATAATGTAGGACAAAAATACAGCACGAATACAGCCTATAAATCCTCTGAAAATATAACAACGTTCAACTATTTTGACACGACATTCTAATTGAAATAGAGTGCATTAATAAGCCAAGAAGTGATTAAATTCGGGGCATGGCTCCTAGCGTTTTTTCCAGAATTTTTTGTCTTCCCGTTTGCTATGTAGGAATACAAAGTTAAAATGCACAGAAACACAGTTTTGCCTGCTGTTTTATACGTGTATCAGATTTTGTCTCTCATATTAACCCTTTAAAGACGAAGCTTATATGTTTTATATAAGGACTCTGTGCGTACCGCGCTGTAAACCCTCTTCACTTCGGTTATAAAAACCAGTCTCTTAATGTTTTATAAGGCAAAAGTTGCTGTTTGTTCTAAGATCCGTACAAAACACATAAACGCAATGTGGGCACCACGTAGAATTTTTTAATGTTAAACCTGGTGGTATGTAAAGTTACCGCTAGGCTTTAAAAGGTCAAGGGAAGGATTACGGTGTTCCAGAAGCGGGTGCTGACAAAGACAACTGCGCCCGAGAGGAAGCAACAGCAGGCGGGGTAAAATTACATAAACAGGAGCTTCATAATTTATAATCCAAACCAAACACCATTCGGTGAGGAAATCAAGAATGAGATGGGCAGGGCATGTGGCAGGCATGGGATCGAAGATAACCTAAGAGGGACCTGGCGTGGAAACCTGACGGAAAGGGACCACTTGGAACGACTAGGTGCAAGTGGGAAGGTAATATGAAATATTTCTTAAACACACAGACGAGGTGGGCGTGAAGTGGAGTAATTTGGCTCAGGACAGGCTACAAGCAGGTGGTGTTCTGTTGTGAACACGGTACTGAACTTCCAGGTTACATAAAATGCGAATAATTCACCGACTGTGTGAGGAACAACTAGTTTCTCAACAAGGATAAGGACTTTTCCCTATGGAATTAGTTATTTAGTTAATTAGTTCGTCAGTTATGTAGTTAGCTAGACAGCTACTTACGAAGATCAATTTGTTCCTTTAAAAGTTGTTTCTCTGAGATTCTTTTTAATTTTCCTCCAATGCAGGACTGCCTGAAAAGAAGTTGTGTGAAAACAGTAAACCTCATTGGGTACTGCGTAAGCTGTAGTTGGGATGGTTGATTTTAAATGCTCATTACACTGCTAATCTCCACAATGATTTACACTCTATAGCGTCTTCCAACTTCAGCTAGTCTATCAATCACGCTTTGTAGTATCCCATATTCCTTGCGCAGTAGCACAAAGTCATCTGAATATTTCACATTGCGAATTGCTTGTCCTCATACTTCGAAGTGGCCAAACCACTGAAAAGCTTGCTTGGCAAAGCACTCGCTGTGTAAGTTTAATCTTATCGGTGACAAACAGCATCCTTCTCTAACTCCTACTCCAGTCTTCACACTCCTGCGCGTGTGTCCTTGGTCCAGTCGTACTTAAACCTTCTGATGCCTACAGTGAATCTAATTTCAAAATCCTCTACAGTATTTTGGTAGCGCGGCCTAAGACCCAGAGCCAAATAACCCTTTCCAGACCGTAATACTTCCGCAGCCTCGGTATATGTTGTGTACAGCAGGCGGCGGTACGTGAAGTATTGATCCGCGGCGCAGGAATACGGGTCCTGCTGTAGCCACGAAAGATGCATTCTCTCACCGAAACACGAATGACGTAATCGCGCGATGTTAAGGAGTTGGGGCGTTGAAAGTTTCTCTCTCTTCGTTAGTTCGAGACAAAGTTGAACAAGGTGTTAGTCGCTAACCCAAAACAGCTATCCGAAATTAAATTACCAAGGTTTTGTTGAACTTACAGTGAATTATTGGACTTACAGTATTACACAGCTTTGAACATGTTTTAGACTAAAACTGTAAGCAGGTTTTTCCTTCTCTCCCTATACTTGTTACTTTTTTTCACCCGTATCTATATAATTCGTCTCCTCCATTTGAGCTGTTTCCTGTTATCCTCCAATTTTCATTCTGTCCCTCCGAACTTCCGTTTCTTCTACCACTCGTAGTAAGTTCCCGCTTCCCCTTATTCCACCCTTCTTCTTCTGTCTTCTCTTCTCCCTTCCCCTCCTTCTGTCCTTCCATTCACTGTTATTTTGAAGCTGTTATGCACCATTTTCTACTCCTCTCCCTCTCCCAGTCTGACATCTTAATTATCTATCTTTACAGAATCTGGAGTTTCATCGCCGTATTTACAAAAGCGAACGGACTGTCGGCGTATTTATTTCTGTACATGTGTGTCCAGTGATTAAAGACATACTTGCCTTATTTTTGAGACTGGTTACACGTGTCACAAAATCAGATCTCATTCCCAGGGGTTAAGAATTTATCGTTATTTGATTATTAAAGAATGAAAACTTACCATATGTTTGCATGCACTTTAACTAGCAAACACAAAATAAAAGCGCCGAATGACTACATCTTGAGCCTCACTACACTTCCTGGCCCGTCTAAACGTATATCGATCACAGACACCTCGGTCGATGGATCGGTCGATGTGATCCACGTAACTGTCTACAAAAATATGGAGACGTCGCTCCCTAACATTTCCATTCATAGGAATACATGAAACATCTGGCGCAGACGGGGTAGTGCAGTCGATATAGTGACTACCCTACGGGCTGAGTGTCCAGGAATTGTGGTTCGACCGCGGACAGGGCAAGAAATTTTTCTTCGACAAGCGTTCACGTTCAAGGCCTGCTCTGGGACCCAACGAGTGTCCTACTCAAAGGGCACCATGGGTACTTTCCCCAGGGATAGAGCGAATGGGGCGTGAATCTCACCAACCACTTCATCTAAGTAGGAGGGTAACAACCGAGTGGATCTACACCCACATTCCCTCACCAAACCTCACGGCGTGTATATGGACAACCTTTACCTTAGATGAAATAACTTATATACCACACAAAAAAGAGACCAGAAGTGCTGCCCCGTTTCGACTTCTATGCTGGATGAACAACTGCTGGAGACAAACTGGGGAAAAAGGCTATGTATTAAAAATTCTATAGCGCAATTTAATTATTGCTATGTGCTAATGCCCTGAAGACTGATTTTTGTGTATATTAGGTACAATAGCTTGACATAACTCACCCCGTTGTGCTAATTACGTAAACAACCATAAGTATCCACTGAACACAACCTAGAACTGTTGGTTCTCTGTAATAATATACTCGTACATGGTTCGACAGACACTTACTGGCTTTTTAGATACAATACGAGAAGTTTATTTTTTACCTATACGGTACATAATGTGTATCCATCACAAAGATCAATCCATTAAGAATCTTGGCGGGGGGGGGGATACTTACTTTTATTGTGTGAGTCAAACGAACGACTTAAGTGCGTTCTGTGGACAAAATACAATATCTGAATGTTACAGCACGTGGTGCTACACATAGCTACAATAGAACAGGGTCTTCTTTACAAACTTTAAATACTCATGCAGTCAATAAATTTCTGTTTTTATCGAAACAAAATTTATTACCGTGCGGTCTAAATAAAAGCCAATCATTCTCAGATGGCGGAACCGCGATCATTCGTCCGAACTCTTAGAGAAACAGTTTAAAATTGCCATCCCGCCCACGTCTAAGTGTGTCTTGCTTGGCATTTTGCTTTTAGCCAATCTGACCAACACTGCGGCAGTATTTATTATTGCAATCCTAATAAATGCAGACACAATTTGGATACAGAGTTGTAAAACATGCTGTATGGAGGAAACGAATAAAGCTGGCACGGGGACTGTGATTGGTTTCTTACAGGGATTGATTTTCTTTTTCTGATTGCAGCTCCTGTTGTTACATTTTCTTGTACACCAGGCGTAATGTTGTGGAAACAGTGACAGATGGTGACCTGATGGAGGCTATCTGTCACTGCTGTCCTGGTGGCCAGAATGTCAGTTTTGTGGACTATAACCCACATGTAAGGAGAAGACACTTGCTGTATTGGCAGAACACATGGCGTGGCTTCTTGATTTCGTTTTTACAGTTTATTTACGATCTTCCTACGAGCTTTCTCTTGTACAAAAATACTACGAATGATTGCCAATAGCATGTAAAGAAGAGGACAAAAATACGGAGGAAATAAGAAAATTGAGAAACAAATTTATGGAGTCAGCAATGCATGATACAGACATAGCTGAACCCAAGCAAATTACTGTGTGGTTCATATACAATAAATGCACTTCACTGTAAATAGTATCGCACCTCGACCTAGTGCCGAGGTTAAGAATGAGTGGCGCTATGTCTCCTCTACTCCATGCCCTCATGTCATGTACAGACACAACATTAATTACCGTCATTAATTGCAGCTGTTATCTCGTTAAGGAACCAACAAGAACCAGTCTAAAACATGGACTAAAGAGTAAACTGCACATACTTCCCCTTGGGAAGTTACGCTATGTACTCTGGCAAAAAATAACGTTTCGGAGGAACTTTATACTTCCATCTTTCAGGGTGTTCCGGAGATGAAAGCAATGGGTGCCTCCGTAATTTGGGCAAATCTCTACCAGTTCATGTCACATCCCAGAAAGCAGCATTCTACATGGTCACTACCATGCGATCCTCAAGTTTCATTACTGCCCTTTGGACTGAGCAAACCTCTGGCCACGTACACTTATTACAAACACAGATATTAATCTTTTATAATTATTCGCTCTGCTTATGAGTCCTAAAACACATTCCTTAGATTTCGATAACTCAGACTCATTGAACAATGTTCAAAGTAAGAGCTATGAACCTAAAATGTACAGTTTACGCTATACGAATGTGGACACGCCTGTCAGCAACTCACCAAAGTTGAGCTTCAGCTTTTTGCAGAATGTGAATTGTACTGGACAGTTACAATGATGAATTAAATTCTTCCAACCAGTAATGCATTACATTCCATTACGAAATTTCATCAAAATCCTTCGATGAGAATTATAGTCACATTCATTCCACTAACCGTATGTGCTTATTTTGTGTAATTTTTAGAGCACATAAAATGTAGCTTAACGCCAAAAAACGTTTAACTAAATTTTGGCGGTAGCAGATTCCTGACACTTGAGCACTACTGTGTATCGTATTCTAAACTAAATTTAAGTACCCGTGTGACGCTACAGGGAAAAGTGAGTAAATTTATTTGGTTAATGAGGATACTTAGGAAGTAACCGGCGTCACAGTATCAAATGCACATGGAAGTTCCGGTTACCGAGGTTACTCTTGTTCTCCACAGTGTGTGCCCTGCCTACTGTCACTGTCACGTCTCGAAATGAACCCATAACCACAGCAATCAGCTACATGGTTTCTATCAGAAACCGTCACGAAACCTGACAAGTTCTTGTAACGTTTCTCAACTTCAGATCCTGACCCATGTTAGTGTCACACTAAGGTAGGGTTTGACTGTCAGAAAATGTACGTGTTGGCAAATTTAGGGTCCTCACAGCGAAGATGATGAAGATATCAGTCTACTGGGATATGACACCACATTTATTTGTAAATAGTTTCCCATGTTTCGGAGAAAGAAAGGTCCTTCGAAACGTCAGTACCTTTTTAACAAGCGACAACGTCTCGTATCTCACAAGTCTTGACTATTAGTTGACTTGTTGTCTGTATAATAGTTCCTTCTTTTAGGAAAATACTCGTACAGTTTCGTCGTATAATCATGACCGTATATCAGATTTGTCTGAACCAACCGACAGATTTCAAATAACCTCTGTAGCATTTGCTGACGTACAATACGCTGCTTATGTCTTTGTAATATTGTGCTTCCCTGATGATGGCTACAATCGGTAGCCGAAACATGTAGGAGCGTAAGAATTGCTTTGTGCAGTGGTTGAAGTAAAACTTGCATGTGCATAGCTTCAATAGTTTTCTCACAAACGGTTCAGCACAAAAAACACTGGGTTGCGACATAAAGTATAGAGCTCATAAAGGTATAAAACTCTTAATTTCGCCTTTTTTACAGTGTGGTGTACATCCATTTATCAAAATTATATGTATAAATAATTCTCCCCTTATAAATAGAGATACGGGCACAGATATAAAAATAACGCCTGGGGAATACGCTGGTTATAAATCTCTCTGACGCCTTCGCTCTGTCGCGCACCCCGAAAGGTACGAGAACCACTGACTAAACCTTATGCCGTATGTCACCATTTCACTGAGTTTGGTCACTCAGAGCAGTGTAACGCTTTGTTGCTAACCCACACGAAGCTGCCCATTAGCTGAATGCAAGCATTCCACTGTGTCCTAATACGTGGTCTTGTAATAAACGGCACTGCCAAAGTCGATATATTCGTGTCAGTTAAGCTGATTAAAAAGACCGAGGATTATAACAATCCATTCGAAATAGAGAAAGAATGAGACCGAACGAGTTTTATTTCCATAAATTAGTTGGATCGTTCAGTATTACACTGTCGGGATTAAGATGATGTTTACGATTGGTTTGGGACACATTAGCACAAACGGATCGTGGACTAGTTTAAAATATGATCGCAGCTGCAGTGCGGAACTGCAGAAAACTACGACCTGTCTTCAGGTTGGCGCGTCTCCGGAAGATATTCGAGTCCGAAATCTTCCTAATATGACTCAACAGAACGATAACCCCATTCCGGCGCTGACAATTACATACATAGTTGGAGGGTGAATAGCTGGATGTAGGCATACAAATAGAAGGACAGGTCAGATAGACGGATAGATGAAACGATGGAGATACGGATGCATAGGTGACAGACAGACAAGTGTTTCATTCAACAAGCAGTCGATTCCTAAGGTTACACAGCCTCCATGGGTAAAACACGGGTACAGGTCACTGGTAGAATGATACTGGTGAAGGGAATCAGAAGTACTTGGACAGAAACGTGTCTCAGTGCCACTTTGTCCACCACAAATCCCACGCGGATTCGCCTGAAATCGAAGCCAAGTCCCCACGGTGAAAGGCCGATAACTAACTGCCTGAACCATGCCACGGCCCTTTGAAACTCGTCTCAGTCCCACTTTGCCTACCACAAACCTCATATAACCTGACATAGAGCCCGGGTCTGGATAGACACGTAGGTACGTACAGGTAGTTGAGTCAGGATGAATGGACATGCACACAGTCCAGCGGGATAGCAGCACTGTACAGCGCAGGTGCCGCCGCGAGACGCAGTCGCTAGGAATCTGCTTACCACCGCGAGGCTCCTCAGCAAATTGTCACTCGTGTGTTGGACAACCGCCCCAAGCGCCTGTCACGCAAGCGCAGCCGATGTTGATTTTGCTCCACTCTTCGTATGGGATTTCTGTTTATAACATTAGCCAGCATTTCTCAGAGATGCAAATATAGATTCTATCCTATCTCGATGACAATCTCCTCCTGTGGAGTGTTCCTGTTTCATAAACGAATTTACGAAAGGCGGATAAGTAAAATAATTACACACGTAACAGACGAAATCGTCCACCTATTTACACACTACCTGTGTCACACAACTACCATCTCATCACCTTTTGAGAAACAAGCGTTTATTTAGAAGTTATGGCCAATTCCACATCCTTTCTAGTAATTCATTATTCCCAATTTATCCTAATATTTAACGATATATAGTTTTGAGACACTAACATTCCCCCATCCAACAGCAGCTGTGGAAGCACAAAGGCAAGGCAAGGCAAGTAAGTGCCTTACATAAACAACAGTGGCAGCTAAACAACAAATAACAGGTGATTATACAAAGGCAAATACATGATGAAACACTGCACTTACATTAGAGGTAACTAATAAAACAAAACACTACTCCCCGCTTGTACACGTGACTCAGAGAGCCCCCATACGTTTTATCACAGCATGCAAATACTTTCCCAGCGTCGAGACGATAATAATAACAAAATGAAACCAACGTTCTTGGCCACAACAAGACGCAAGGACCTTCGTAACCAGCTTTTGCTATTCCGAAATAATCTTAGAAGAAAGGCCGAGACCGAATTCCGAAAAACTTCCAGCTCGCTGCCGAATCAGAGGGTAACGTAACAGGCTATGGCACGTATGGATGAAGCGAGCGGAAAGGGGGGATGAGGATCACAGAGCGAGTGACGAATAGAAAGTAGACACCGTCACCAGTACTGTGCGTCACGTCACAACACTGCCCGATACGAAACCAGACCGTGTCGGACATATCGCAGACGAATGCAAGCTTGAAGCGAAAAGAAATTAAATCTATACTATTAACAAGTATGACTAAAATGTGTCCGTTAAAACAAAAGGGGAATAATTTCTGGAATTAATGGTAAAAATCAAACCAGTGTTTTTAATTATGACGTAGTTCCTTCACAGATAACGTTTGAAATTTTTATTCTGGTTCAAAATTGAAGGGACGCTGGAAATAACTTCAAGGGGTTTTTGTAGAATACAATCTACAACTTTCAAAAAGACTGAAATTGGAAAAATATAACAACCGTTATTTTCATACACAACGGACTAGAGTTTATTTACGAAATAGAGCCTGAGAGGTAACTGCAAGTATGCTGACACTAGGATCCAATTATTGCTGCAATTAACTCCCTATGGGTTGAGGATCCACCACCACAGAATGCGCCACAAATGCCGCTAATCGTTAACGTTGTTATGGAGGCCACAGGATGTCCACGATTACCAATATTAGGGCCTGTATATATTTACGACAGTAATGCAAACACAACATCTGTACGAATTTCAGAATACGCCTACAGATGGAAGCTTATGACGTCACAGTGTCTCCTGGTGGTTATAAAAGTAAGGGACATTAGGTGCGAGAATGATGATGATGATGAATCCAATGAGTGTCATGATAAATACGGGAGACATAGTGGAAGTAATACGTAAGAAATCCGGCAGTCGTACGGATAGTGCTTATTTTGGACGGAGACTCGGGAGGAGGTAGCGGGTACGTGTCGAATAAAGTGAGTCAACTTATTTTTAAATGTGTACTCCGTAGCTGTCAAAGAATGGAGAGTTGTATAAAAGGCAGAGTATTTTTTCAAAATGCTGTCTTTGGTAATAAATCTTGATGACTGACTACTGTACACGGGAATGTATCACTGTCCACGAAATAACACTGCAGATGTAATACTGCAATACGGAAAGTACTACTCGTTTAATACGTATTATTAACATATTTAAACGAACAAAGTTATATTCAGGACGTTACAGACGTTCAAAATATCGAAGAAGTGCCCCGTAATTCGTAAAACCAGACCAATTATTACCATGTTTTTGAGAACTACACCCCATCGTTAAACAGTAGAGTTCAGTGTACTTAACTTACTGTATTTCTCTAAAATCTGCCTTAATATTATCCTCATATAAACATCTAGATATTCCAAATGTTCTCTTTTCTGTTTACGTAAATGTATTATCTATATATACATATATATATGTATATATATTATATATACATGACCACGCGTACTACATATGAGATTCGTTTATTCAGCCGAATACTTAGGACAGTTTGTGGTATGAAGCTTCACATAGGATGCGATATTTACAGAACTGTTACAACTCTGGTGTGGTGGTTTGATCTAATGTACTGCCACTTGTGGGTGACGATTCCCTATTTTGGTGGGTTGGTTTACTGACATTTCGAAAATGTGACTTCCTACATCTTCAGGATGAAGACTAAACTTATTGCAAAAAAGTCTTATATCATATTTCGTTTCTTAGCATATGAAGAGCTACTTTTGACAGAAATAAAAGTGTTTGAAAACTGTCTCATATTTGGGGAAAGTGACACCTGCAGGGTGACGGTAAGGGTCCGAACGCACGCACTGGATCTTGTCATTAGTAGCGTCGAGTGGTCACTTCCAGCCGACATATCACTTTATTTTCCGATATAAATAGTTCCGGCACCCACTGGAATGGAAGTGGAGACAGGACAGTAAGTCATTATGTCTAAGAAAAAAATCCTGAAGTTACTTTAAGGAAAATAACTTATTCAGCCAAAAGATTCAGACTTCTGTTCTGGACTATCACATTTTAAACCCGGCCGAATTACTGTTGCTCGTTGAACGTTTATTGTAATTTCAGTCTTGCCAGGCTTGTAATGAAAGTTAACTTACAATCTGGCCACAAATGTTTTTCTGGAAATATTTACGTATTTGTCACTCACGATCATCTTTCGATATGAGTCGGCACTACATAACATCAACAGATGATACAGCGTTTTCAGTCACCTAAGAACAAATCTATGTATTGATTACATCAGAGTGCGTCACGTTACAGAGATACAAACTTTGGTGTGTATTTTGCAAATCCGATGTACGCCGTCATCTCTTATGACGTTATCACCGTTCAAAATATCCGAAAGTGAACCTGTCAGACTGTATAATACAATTTTTGAAGAGCTGACTGCAATACGATTTGTTAGGGAGATTAAGAAACCGATTTGGACATGTATAAGCCCAGGCCTATGTTACGCACGGTACCTGAATATTTTTTTCAGCTGAAAGTCTGTTTATAAACTCTTGACAGGATGACGGCCCACTTACACTTCGTTCGATATTCGAAAGCAAACAGTGAGACGGAAAAGCCAATTCTATTTCGCTACACAAATACCCACACACCACAGCGTAAAAGATAAAGAAAAATATAACATGTGAAAAATAACACAAATCCCAGACTTCTACGACACGAATTTGTTTACTCGTCTTGTGACAGTTTACTGTGTGTTGTGCTTCCAAAACACACTGGCAGTGGACGGAAATATTTGGGATTTTCAATAAGCATGATATACATGACAGAATACGTACAGGCATTATTTTAAGGGAATTCGCAAGTAAGCAAAAAACAGAAACAAACAAGTAAATACACAAACAAACACGCAAAACAGTTATATTTGTTTCATAAAGCTAAGTCATTACAGGTTTGGGTTCAGGAACTAGACGACTATAATTTAAGCAAAGCTATCGGATATCTGAAATGCAACACTTTTTGGGTTTCTTAATGCAGTCCAAGTAAATTCTGGCATTCAAATTTGACAGAGGTGATGCATTTCTTTATCTATAAACTCAACTACTAACCATTCATGGCAATGGAAGCAGGTTCGTCAAATAAACTAGGGATCAGAATATTTTGGCTCTTCACACCAGGGTTGAAAATTTTCTGTCTGGAATTTGACGCCATGTGGATTAGTAAATAGTTAGCAAAATCTCAGCGGTACTTGCTTCCTCATCTTTAGGCTGTTCCCACTCAAACAGTACGCGACTATTTCCGACGGCGTCATGTTCCGTAACACTTTAATCTTCATCAGCACCACTTTAAGAATCTCAAAGTTCCTTAGTTTATTTAAGGGCGCTGTTTCAAGTTACATGGTCACATAGAGTCGAATTCTAAAGAAAAATAGCCAGAAAACGTTAGCATTTCGATGTGAATATACATGAGGCTCTGGCCTATTTAAAAGTACTATATCTCTCTTCCTCTTATCCAAAAGGTGGAGAATTTTCCTCCCTAAACGCTGTAGCTACTTAAAAATTAGCGCAGCGGCATAGCCTAGAACACTCCACCTTTCATCATACAAACCATACATAACATCAACTCCAAGGAGCAAAGTCTCTGAGAAGCTAAATCTTTTTCAGCTAGTCAGGAAATTCACGTATTTTAGAAACCGTATGTTCATTACTGTCCTCAAAAGAGCCGGCCACTTGTCCCTATCCTGAGTCCCATAAAACCACTCTACGCAATTCCGTCACATTTCCTTAAGATCCGTTTGAATATTATCCTCTTATCTGCGCCTAGGTTTTCCACCATGTCTCCTTCTTTCAGATAGCCCAGCCAAAACCCTGCATGTATTTATCCACGCCATGTACATGCCACATGTCATGCCTATCTCGTCCTTCTTAGTGTGATCAAAAAATAACACGGCATTACGCGTGTTAAAACCACTACTTCCATAAGCCTAACTGGTCACTTTATGCCGCTAAAATCTGACTGACTTGTGGGATTACTGACTATGGGATGACCAGCTTATTTGGTTACGTAAAGTTAATTAATCAACTCCTAAGCTTCTGTGCCCTCTCGAAAAGAAGAAAGCAATCGAGGCATATTTTAATATAGTTTGGGGGAATTTTTCTAAATTCAGTCAGAAAAACACGCAAGGCTTCTGGATAGCAGATGTTTTAAATGTGGGGCCTACGAAATACGAAATAAAGTGCTTAGCGCTCAACCATGACGTTTGGCTTCTATTTAACGACTCTCTTTCAAATACATACGTCTACAGATTTATTACATATGCCTACGTTTGGTAGCGTCGAATATGAATGACTTTGAAAGATATCTTACAAATGAAGTGGAAGTAGCATGCGATGACTTGTTTTAAGATACTGTCAAGCGGAATAATCACCACAGTGCCTCAGCTCAGTACATCGGAGGCAGGTTTGGGAATCACAAGCGGATTTCCCTGAATCCAAAGCACGCACGCTGACTGTTAGGTTCTGTTATGTTCTGCAGAAGTGACAGTGACGTCTGTGCTTCATACGTTGATCCGTATGGAAATTCACTATTTCTGGATATCAATGCAGTGTACATGAGTCGTGACAGTGCGTAATTAGTGATGAAAGCCTGAGCCAATACAAAGAAAGAGGGTGTAATACTGGCATACTCAGAGCGTTGATTCAGTTGACCACAACTGTGGGCACACTAAACCTGAATTAAAGCCTTTACATGCAGGATCCAGACAACATTTTAATCAGGACGTGAGGGGATTCACAAAGTGACCACGAATTCAAACACTGGCCACCGCAGAGTACAGGGTGGCTATGACCAACTGCAGCAAGTTCCAAGCGCCGAACTTCTGCAACACAGAACTGTGCTATTTGCGGGGAGCAACGCAGTCCAAGCAGAGAGATACACACATTCATTTTAATCAAAACTTGAATGAGTCGAAGAACGAATGACTCTGTCCCCGGCATTATACTTAGTTTACACTGTTTTACCATGCGATCTGGTAACGCGTATCAGCATCCCATAAATTGTTATGGATACAATATTTCTCACCATTCAAAAGCTTCTATTATTTATAAGTTACGTTCTCAGATAAGTCTCTATTAACTTAACTCTCCTTCTGTTCATTTCCTTCCTCCCTGCTCTTTGTCTCTATTACATGAATTTTTTCTTTCTCTGTTCTCCGTTCTCTCGCTCTTGCCTATACTTTCATCCACACACCTTTAACATCTTCTTTCCTTTTTATTTCGCTATGATTATTTTGTTCCTTTCATTCTTCCCTCCTTCTTTTCTCCACTACTTTCGCTCCTTGTGTAGCTGTCATTCTTTCCTTATTTGCTTCCGTCCTTCCTTCTTGAATTTGAACAGCTTCAGTAGGTGCTATTAATGCAAAAATGCTTTATAAATATGTCGGTTGTTTTCCTTGTACGTCAGATGAACCCGCTGCATTCCGTCACCAGATGTGTAATTGTTAACATACGCTTAATTTTATACCGAATTTACAGGTAAGCTGATAAGGTACCTCCACAGAGCATTCCACACGTTCAGCGCACAGCGGTTAATTGGTTACATGCACAAACCCAAAGCTATACATAAATTTAGCACTGCAGACGTCTTCTGTCATACACGCATCATAAAAGGACTTACTCCAATTAAAGTGAACACTTCCATAACATTTATACCAACAATATTTCAGCACCCTATATCAGTGACTTTCGTACCGCACCAACCACAGTACGTTACATAATTTCTCTGGTGGTTTCATTGTGAATACAATATTAAAGTGCATGCGGTTTGTCCAAATGAAACACTTCCGCAGTGCTGCCCGAAGCAGCGTGTATGATGCTTCAAGTTAACCACGAGCTGTGCAACAGAACGGGCGCGCTAGAGCGAAAGAAACTGCGACTCAGCTAAACGCCACCGCACCGCCTGGAAAGTCCGTGTCCGTCCAAGTGGGATGAATATGGATGTCAAGGTCAGTGAGGTGCAGTCGTTTCCGCAGCAGCCGAAGGAGTTCTTTGCAGACGAGATACCCATCTGCTTGGGTATCAGTGGGATGTTTGTTGCTTGTCTGAGAAAAATCCCGAACAAGCTGCGGCGGGAAACCCCTCACATAAATATGGAGTGACATTTTGTGGCATGTTCGAAATTCCAAGAAAATCTCTATATTGTTTAAAAAGTAATACAGGGGGGCATACGCACTGACACTGTACTGCTACTTTCCGAATACAGTGGCCTGGCGGTCTTAAGTGTGCGTTGTTCAAATGGCACTGACAGCAAGGAAGCAGGTCTGCTTTTTTTTTTTGTGCTCGTGTCGTCGTCCGTATTTCGTGGCTTTGCGACCGGCCGATCCCTCGTCCATGAATTCGGACCAAATGTCCACAAACAGGATTTATACACTGGAAAACTAGGAGGGCCTGGACAGTATTGGACAGTAGCGTAACTCCGATATATCTTTCCTGATTAAAGACGGAAATAACATTTTCCTGTTCCCCTAAAAATTCAGGGATGGTCTCTGGATCCATGACACATTCTAACATACTTCTGAATCCTAAATCCACACTTAAAACTGAAATAAATCATGTGGCATCTCCAATGTGAGAGTCTTTCTTATGAACTGATTACAAGAACCACGCTACAGTTGAATGCGATGCAGAACCCCCGGCTGTTCTCTGACGCATATTGCCTATTTGTTTGCATAATCCACTTGCTTAAAGTCACGTCGGAGGCACACAATACTGATTATAGTTGCACTCTGTTTAACTTAAGTTCCTCTGCTCCCTTTGAATACGATCCTTTCAGCACCTCTCCCTCCTGTCCCAATCTACGAGACAATTACAACATTTACTACCAGCGGTAACATTTCGAATTTAGAATCTTCTCAGTGTGGCGCAGAATTCTCTCTCACCACTCTCCCATAATCCTGCGTTTGGCAGCAACCCTAATTGCGAAGAGGCCCAGCCACGTGGGATGTGACCCGTGTTATTGGCCCCCTCCGTCTTCAACTCCCTCCAGCAATCTGGTACCAACACCGCGTCACTGTGAGAATACTGATACAAACTCCATTGGCTTCACACCAAAATATGAAGCGATTTCATTGCGGTCGCGGAGACAAACTGTTGGCAGGGGCTAATTACTGGTGTAAAGTGGTGAGCTAGTTTGTGTGAAGTACTTGATGACTTCGTAACAAACAGGAGATGAAGAAGATTAGGTGGGAAATTGGGAAACAAAAGGGCGCAGAGAAATAAGGATGGAAATGAAGGAAAAAATAGAAACTGCTTAAAAAGTAATAAAGAACAGAAGGTAGAAATACGAGAAAGAAAAAAAGAAAGACAGCTAGACACTAAGAAGGAAATTAGGCATTAATTAATATTTGTTATTAATTATACGCATGTTGCGTGGCGTCTATTTGATATCAACAGTTCAATTTTTATAAAAAACAACAACGCTTTGCACACTCTGGTGAGTTTGTGCAAGGCTTAGAAACTCAATAGAAGACCATCGTCTGGTAAAAAACCGCCTTAAAAACATGCAAACTTGCACTGCACACTTAGCTTTATTTTATTTGTGCATTAGCAGTGGGCATCGTTCCAACACATCTGCCTTCTGTACAGTCTGTGTGACGCAAACCCAAAATAATATCCCGTAAACAGCGACAACTTACTTGCTAAAATTCAAAATTATTTTCAAATTCTAGAACATTTACAGTTTGTAAAAGCCATAAACATTTAAAATCTAAAGGGCAGATTCTACCTTGCAAAACAGTAATCCTTAAAACGGTATCATTATTCTGGTGCAGCACTAAATCGCGAATATACATAATTTAAAGCTTACTCTTCCAACGTAGAAACTATGTTTTCTAAACTTTTCAAATGTTTTAGTTTTTCAAATTATGTATATATTTTACACTTCGTAAGTAGGCCTAATATGGAACACTGCGACGTAATTTACGACAGACTACGAAAGGCACTGACAATGTCACATGGTGCTGAAATCCTTATGCTGATGCAGAATTCAGCAATGTGTGAATTTTCGATGGTTTTATGGAACTTGAAGAGTTACACTTTAATATTTTAAATAACTTACGGAAAGGTACACTCACTTTCTGTAGTTCTCAGACTGATCATACAGGCGCTTAGTAACAGTTATCCACACAGACGGAATATCTACGTTGACTTAGCTTGTAAGATGTTCGCCATAGACAATCTTAGCTCTTTCATTGTTTGTAACAAAGTTCCTCGAGCTAGCAGCGTCACTTCTCCATGTTTAAGTCAGAAATGACTGAACTCAGAAGGCTTGAAGGGAAGAAAAATGACTTTTGGCCCAGAGGTTCTGGATTCGGTTTAGAATCTTCCCGTTCTCATTCCACATTGCATTAATCCAAACCTTCTGACACCGCCAGAGCTCATTCTAGCCTCGCGGGGGCCGTGCATTTGCTTCTCATACGCACAAGTAAAGTGAGTTAAAGTAGGCAATGAATAACTTCGCTTCACTTACATTCACCCCTAAATGTTAGTGGTAAGAACACTTACACTGCTAGGGTAGGTTTAATGAATTAACATACGGCGTTCAAGACGGTGAAATTATTCAACTGCATACTTATTTAGCCCTACATAGACAGAACTAATCTGAACGACAAAGATTTCAGTCAATTCTCAGCAAGGTTTTACATAAACACTAATCATCAACAAATGCACAAAGAGAGTTTTATCATCAATCGTAACGCACTCCTACATGTTTCGACCCTGCTGGGTCATCTTCAGGGAGAACTTTTTTGTTATCTTTACATTAAGGTTGCACTTTATAGTTGAGTGAGAATGTGCTGTTGACTGTGTACTGCGTTGTTTTCAGAGGCGTGGACTATCTGTGGTCCCGGCCTGCAGGCCGGTACCGCAGAGAGTTCACGCCTCCAGTACACAGTACACAGCACACGGAATAAAGGTCTGTGCTCTGTTTCCACAAACTACCTGCGTATTTTCCTGAATGTCTGAGGGAAGTTACTTAATATTTTGGTCCACAAAAATCCAAATGTGGTGTATGGATTTCTGAACTGTACTCAGCGACTTGTAGTTCTAGTTTCTGTTGTGGGTTGGCTTGTCACAGGTAGAAGACTGACACAGTGAACCTGTCAGGTGTTCAATGGACAGAATAACTGTGCGAAATTCAGAGCAAATGCTCCAGTGACTAGGATAGGCCTCTGTGTGTTCCCTGTTGCTTTTATCCACATCAAATTGAAAGCACGTTTTTAGATATGGAAAACTTTCTTTCTCATTTGGTAGAATTAACTGTATACGATACAAATATTAACATATCAGATTAAACATCTGAGGTATTCATACCCAGCGTTTTATGTTTCTTTTACCATTTTTGTAATTCATTCCCCGTCTTATATTTGCCTTTTAAACATTTTATCTTCCAATCGCCCATTCATATTTTAGCTCCCTTTTACCTATTTCGTTTGCTTCTTTGTAATGGGACGTGAGTGGGTTGGAAGCTTCTTCACTTCTAATGCAAATATCAGGCATTTTGCCTTTCCGCTTTCAGCTTCCAGTGGCCGTCATCGTATCTGCGTGTGACGACGTAAGTGAAAGCACGATATCAAGTAACTGCAGAAAACAGCTATACTGGGCACAGCACACATACTGGGGAAAGTGCTAATGTAGAAACACAAAAGAGTTTAGTATTGAAGACAGCGTTATATGCACCATTAACAATATGCGCAGGATAGCTGCGACACTGTATATCCTAAAAACATGGTTTGTTTCAGGTATATAAGTGTGAATACCCTGCATAAAGGAGATGATGATGATAATGACGATAAGGCCTTAGAAAAATATCACGCAACAAGAATATTACAAACAGAAGAGACAGCAACTGCAGATTATGTCAAAAATTTGAAGGGACAGTAGAACACATAATATCAGCGTGCCCAATACTGGCAAAAGAACAATACAAAAAGAGAAAAGACAGAGTGTGCGCTCAACTACACTGCAATATATGCAACGAAATAGGCGTAAAATTATGCAATGAACACTGGCACGAGCACGTACAAAAATTAGCAGAAACAAGTCCTGAGGTGAAGTGATCATATTATGGAATCAAAAATTGCAAACCAACAGAACTATCCTACACAATATACCGAGCATCATAAACAGTGATAATGAATTAGGAGCATGTATGTTAACAGATGTTGCAATTTCAGGAGACAGAAATGTGATCACGAAGGAAGCCAAAAAGATTCCAAAATATAAAGACCTTACAATAGTAATACATCGCATGTGGAATGTAAAAACAAATGTTACACCAGTAATAGTGTAGGCAACTGGAACGTTCTAAAAACCGCTCAGAAAATACCTGAGCAACATACCGGGAAAGCACGAATTCAAGTAACTACAGAAAAAAGCGATACTGGGCACCGTACGCATACTTTTGAAATTAGTAATGTACAGTACAAGCATTCAACATGCGAAATGACATTACACGTACCACAGATTGTAAACACAGAATAGCTGCAATATTATATACCCCAGAAACATGATTTTTTTCAGGTATATGATAGTAAATACCTGCATGAAGGCGATTAATACTATTACTACCACTACTACTACTACTACTACTACTACTACTACTAATAATAATAATAATAATAATAATAATAATAATACATCTTCATTTAAGAGGATACACTACAGAATACTCCAGGCCACACCCTTACATTATATTTCATTAAGACACATTTGAATATCACCCTTCCATCGATGCCATGGTGTTCCAAAGGACTACTTCCTTTAAGTTTGTCCGACTGAGAATATTTCTTTTTTGTATTTCTCGTATCTCCGTGCGCGCTACATGCCTCTTCATTATCACTGTACTTAATCTCATTAATGTAACAGCACTGTGTGAAAAGTAAAATTTGAGAAGCTCCCCGCAAGACCACTGCCCACCTACAGTATCTAACAAAGATATACCAAGGAAACCTATGCATATCGAAATATTTATGGAAGGAAGAAACGTAGGTTAACACGTTAGATTGTGCTTCTACGATATGACGTAGGATATCAGTGTACCTTAGAAAGGAAAATAATTTGAACATGGTAATACGGTAAGAATTGAATATTTCCGAAATGCTTTATTTTCGCAACCTTTCTTAGGCCACGGGTGTGTTGATCTTACCGTATTTGAATGAACACCGACAAATCAGATATCACCATTTGACTACATAAGCACAAATCAGGATTTTAACAAAACTAGCGTTTAGAACACGGATTTTACTATGCTGCATGGAGGTACAAAATAATTAATTACTTTTCATTAAGCTTGCCCAATGGCACCCAAGGCAACTAAACACCATTATCAGAAACTGCAGACGTACCTTACGCCATGTCAGGTTTTCCTTAATGTATTGTACAAAATAACGGAAATGTTTCAGAATTAAAGTTACAAAAATACAGCCCTTGTTATATAGGATGAGCCTCTTCTGGGTGTGTCTCTTGTAAAGCGGTGATTACGCTGGACCAGCAATGTAACTGTCTTCACATGCTATTCGAGACCGTACAACATGTGACACTAAATTAGAGCTGTAAAAGAAGCTGACAAGCAATCCATTTACCAAGTGTCCGGAATATCATGATACAAAATCTCACTGAATAGCGTATGTAGCCTAAATGAGGACCGGCCTGGTCATCTATAGTGTCACGATTTATTTTCTAGTCGATTATCCAATTACCCACGCTATTTCTCATCATTCATAATTCACTTTTTTGGAGACTACTTCTATTATCCACCATTGTCTGCGTTTCGCTTCTTCGCATTCATCTAGACATGACCTATTCAGATGTTCACAATTTATTGCTTCTTACTTCATCACAAAAGCAAATTCTCACGGAGTTAATCATGTAACTTTTACAGCCCATTTTATTTTTTTTTAATTTACAACTTTTATTTACAAAGCGCATTCCAGTTTTTTAAATGTCGTGACTTGCTTTACAGAGGTGCGCAGTTAAACCTGCTCAGAGAGTGGTAATTAAAAATCTGTGTCACAGAGAATTTCGTTTTATCGCTGGACGGCTCTAAGCGTCAGTAATACTGTTTCCTGTGCAGAAGTTTTCAAGCGTGTCATGTTTGTGTATCTCAGGGCATTAAATTAGAAGGCACAACAATATACTTCCCCTGTTCATATGACGTTAATGCCAACATGCACGGAAATCTCTCATTCAGTTTCAAAACTACGACAGGCATAAAGCCATTCCAACATAATATCTAGGCACATTTTCCCTTAAAAAATCAGAAAAGTTGGCTGGAAGGCGTTATATTCCGTAATGGTAGCTAGTTTTGGAGCAGAGAAGTTAAGTTTCGTTCATAGTCATGGTAAAATTTCAAACACAATTTGTTTTGTCCGTTTAGTTTTTAGGGATCAATTCTACTGGAATCCTCTCCAAATAAAATGCAGGTGGCAGAGAGAATAAAGCGCAGAGGATCAGCCCGCATACTGTGTTTCGGGTTCATTAACTTATAAAGGCGTTGCATGATGGCACCATTTTCTAGTTGTGCTTTGACCCAAGCACATGGGGTACAGACACTTTTATTTCACATTCAGTAGCTGAAACTTTAATAATCAATTCATGAAAACTCGTTGAAAAATGAGCAGTAATTGGACTTCAGTGGCGTCAAGAATTTTAAGTCAGTTGATTATTCACGGCGATGGAAAAAAATGGCTTCGTAAATACGCAATTAAAACTTTTAAATTTACGAACATAAAAGCCGATTTTATAAATCTGTTAACACGTGAAGAACATATCAATCACCAGATCGATATGTTTACATTTGCAAAAATGTGGAAAAACAAAGAAATCGCACTGCAAATCGTCTGCTAAGAAAAATGAAAGCCAGACGGACAACTGACACGGATCTGTGAATGGGACTGATCGTACCGTACCTTGATAGAGACGAAGGAAACCCGAAAGAACACGGTATCCTTGGTGTTTCCAAACACAGTAAGTCTGAGGTACAGGTGTCAGGTATAAGCACAGGTTTGAGATACAGTACACTCGCAAAATTTAATACGTGACATCAACAGAGGAATACAAGAAGTTACGACGGACATTTCATTAATAATGCACACTATTTTTTACCGACATCCACGTTTTATTTTAGGCCGTATCTCTTTACAGTCCTTCTATGTAGTCCCCTTGCTTCGCAATGACCGTGTCCCAACGTTTCGGAAAATTTGCTATTCCACTGAGGAAACCACTTTTGTTCAGAGTTCGGATAGCTCGGGTAACCGCTGCAGAAAGCTCTTCCAGGGAGGAAAACGCTGCCCACGCATGGGCTGTTTCAACTTGGGTAATAAGTCGAAGTCTGGTGGACTCATATCTGGGCTGTATGGCGCATCAGGTAACACTTGCCACTCGTATTTACTGAGCAAATCGGTCACAACCTTCCCCAGGTGCGGGCGTGCACTGTCGTGCAAAATGAGTGGCCCGTCCCCGAGCAAGTCAGGTCGGTTTTTGTGCATTTTTTGCGCAAGTTTTGTATGAAGTCACGATAATACGTTATAACAATCGTATAACAAGGAACACAAAGAAGTAATTAGGGTCTGAGAAAAGGGCAGGTATACATCAACAAATAAAAGAAAGATTAAAAATTGAGCACACCGAGAAATTGATACTGAAATCCCAGTTGAATGCCAAAAATAAAATTATGTACGTGTTCCTCGGCGTTATTTTATTGTCGGAAATGATTTCATTTATATGCACGCACACTTCACTTTTTCTTACATGTATCACTATGCAAACCTAGTACGTTTTGTAAAGAATTAAATACACGTTCTGTTCTACTGAGTTTTGTCACTGGCTTCAGCAACTTATTCACTAAAATGCAAACTCATTCCTTAGGAGTTTGAGGTGGAGAAGAATATGTTTTGTTGTAAAACTGTATGTTTCTGAACACCGGCAATTTTAATTTAGAATTTCCTGTTTATAGCCACTAGAATACAAGCATTTGTGCATTCTCACAATCACAATATTTGCTTTCGTCGTCTGTTTCTTTTTTTTCTGTAATGATAAAAGCGAAGTCATTACCTTCACACAGAAAGCACCTAATTTCCGATGTGGATGGATAGGCAAACCCCAGCACAGGAAGTATGACGAAGAAAAATAATGAAATCAGGAATGCGAGAAATAAACTTGAAAATACTGCTCAAAAATATTATTTACGACATTTACGAAACAAAATTTAGTTGCATGTGTTCAAGTAACTCCAATATTCAGGGCATTCATTACAAGAAAATGGATCAGCTGTTCAGAAAATCCCATGTGTTATCGCTATAACATTGCCAGATAATGTAGTATCATTAAGTAGTGCCAATCGATTTACATTCAGGTTTGTACGCTTGGTGACAGAGGCTTGGGAAAATTTCTAATAGGCACATCCCCTTGTGTATCATTAAGTTACTACACAATAAACATGTTTGAATTTCACAGCCGGTACAAAATTTGTTAATCAATGTAGGTATAGCTCACCTACATGTTTCGGCTCTTATTCAGCCATATTAATGCTGCTATAAATGTGTTTAGAAAGGTATGCTGCGTGTGTCACTTTCCTGAATGTGTTTAGAAAAGTAAGCTGCTTATAAGTGCTAAAAACAACATACTGTCAGATACATATTTATAGATCTATAGGCCATTACTTGAAGACGGCTGGCTAAAAGATCGAAACATGTACCTAGACTACAAATATCCTAATGAATAAACACCTTTGTGTTGTACCCTTTAAAAGGTTTGCTGAGACTTCAGATACTTTTCCATGAAAACACATTCTCCTAAATTTGGCCACGGTAGGATAGCAGAAATTTGCCGACCTTGGGACACACTTAAGTGAAAATATGTTAAAATTTCAAGCTTTCGTGACAGCTTCTTAATTACAGTAAAATTAATACACTTTGTATTTTCCATTGAAAACGATAGCGGCTTCAGGTAGTCCACCTTTAAACTTTCAATACAACAAAAGGTAATTAACAGCACGGAATGATACGCTGTTTTTCAATGACCTTTGCTTGCTGAAATAAAATAAAATGAAATGTACAATATACTTCAACAAAAAATATTAAGCTCCTTAAAAGAGACAGTCATTAGCCTATGAAATTTATTTTTAATTTTCCTTCAATAAATTGTATTGACAGAAGTGCCTTCCTGAGAAGTTTAGAAATTAAGGGAAAATAGGGGAAAATGTCAAACACTATGACCGTTACTTCGGCTGAGATTCGAAACCAAGACCTTCCACGTAAAATTAATAGGCATTACCAGGTCTCAGATCTCTTTCGTCTGAATCATATTTGTTTTAAACAAAGTGCGAGGAATGTATTACCACATCCACTGCACGCATGTCAAAAGCAATTTCTATATAAAACCTCCCTCCATATCGATAATGTGAAGAAATATTTCTCACCCTTATGTAAGAGAGTGAATGTATAGGATATTCCATTTTCACCGATTGGTTCTGTTATAGGTTTTGGGAAGGGTTAGAGAAGAAAGCTTTTATCATTTCATCCTGTCACAGTTGGACTCTATAAAGTGCGTTCCGTAATGTGTCCAGACGACCCAGTACTCTGGCGAGGTGACTACAGGCAATAAATAATCTGAATAGTCTGTTCGTGTTGTCGTCCAGCTTGAGAGAGCGCAGAAATGGACTACAGGAGAGACACGCCAGGTTAGTTCATGTCACATCTGGGATCCCTCCGTTGGTGTGAATCGCCTTGAAACAGTTCACGGGGGTGCCATAAGAAAGCGATGAAAGATCTGTCTTCGAAACTTTATACTCTTTATTCTTATAGTCTCAATTGATATTATTACAAGCTGTGGAAACAGCTTACGGCGTTAAAATAATAATAATAATAATAATAATAATAATGTCTTAACTGACACGATCCTCTACCACAACAAAATGAAAACATCAGAAAGACGCACAAAAGAATGACAATGAGGAAGAGCAAAACCCAACACGGAAGACAGCCTATGACCTTGAAACACCAGATGTCTATAAAACAGCACCGAAACAATGGCTGAAGTTCGGCGAACTCTTCCCAGAAAGCACTGGATTTATGACAGCAATCCAGGATCAGGTCATTGGCACCAGTAATTATAAGAACCGTATTTTAAATGATCCGAACATTACTGACGATTTATTTTCATGGCACAACAGCCCCTTGTGGGCCGGGGCCTCCTCATGATCGAGGCTTCACGATCACATTCAGACACACGCCACACTCGGTAGGACTCCTCTGGACGAGTGATCAGCCCGACTCAGAGACCTGTACCTGACAATACACAACAGTCACAAGAGACAAACACCCATGCCCCCGGCAGAATTCACACCTGCAATCCCAATAAGTGAGCGCCCACAGATCCACGCCTTAGACAGCGCGGCCATTGGGATCGGTCGCTACTAACGATATCTGCAGAAAATGCTGAGAGAAATTAGATATCATTCAACACAGGCCTATAACCGGTGCATATCGTGGGCGACCTCAAAGCGATTATACCCATCGTCACAGTCAAATCGCCAACCCACTCCAACAAGATTTGGCTATCAAATGTGGACTATCAAAGGGACCACCACTGCCATGTTAGACAACTCAAGTTAGAAATTATACCGCGACAGGTCCATAATAACTGATCGAACTGTCCATAACAATAAACCGGACACAGTCATACCTGACAACTCCATCAAAGAAGCATATTTAATAGCTGTAGCAATTCCCAGCACTCACACCCTGCACAGCATTATCAACGAGAAGCTCCAGAAATATACAGGCTTGAAAGAAGAGCCCATAAGAGTATGGAAACTGAAAACGGCCTGTATAATATCATTACTGTTATCCACAACGGGTATTATCCCAAACAAATTGCACGACAGTTTGAAACTGCTTAATCTCCGCCCTGGTCTATATCTTGTAATGCAGAAAACAGAATTCTTAATACACGCCGTATACTTATAAAGTTCTTGGCAGAACAGTGAATAAGAAGTTCTTGATCAGCGAGACTCGTACTCTTTTGTGAATCAGCTAAACTTCTGTGAAGTGAAGAAAGTGGATGATGATGATGATGATACCGCAGGGACGCGTGTTTTGGCTTTAAATGCAATACCAAACATCTTATTTAATAACAAAAATCGAGATCGACAAAATACTGCACACTAATATTTTAAAGTCGAGTGGTTATATCTACGTGCCACCTACCGTGACATTAAGAAACTATGCATTTTGCCACGCAGCGTGTCCGTGGTTCCTACTACCAACACCCATTACTTCCCTAAATATTGCTTACAGATTGGTCTTCGTAATGGATATGGACCCTTCTATGTGAGGTAGCAACTGAGGTCTTACATATGTGAATTTGGATGAACGCCTCGCCTGTGCTCAAAGGTTTAATGTGGTCTCCGTATGGGAGAAACTGCCTATTTTAAATAACTAGAAATGTGGCCTTCGCTCCTCTGGGATGTTAGAAGCGTAGAGCGAAGGCGTTAACCACAACGCGGCGGAAGCCAGAAAACGCACAACTGTAAGTGTGCTTTCTGGCCAGGAGAACAGTAGTCTTCTTTTTTGAATAACCATTAAATTTTTACAATTGCAAACCAATTTAAAGACACTTCGATAAAATAACAGCCTACAAAAACTATATACGTGGAGTTATAAAATAAATGCGTTACAACAGTAGTATAAAAGCAGCAGTGAGATAAGGAAATCTGTTAACATAGGCACTAGATATTCAGAAGCTGTATCGGTCGAAACCGTGACAGTGATCTATGTCAAGGTTACAGAAGACACGTATGGAAGTAAGCGAAACACTTTAATTAGTGATACAGTTGAGGAAATTGCTACCTACATGAGAAAATGACAGACAGTAGCATGGACTTACATACCCTAGGGTGAAACTGAAAGGAACGGGAAGTAAAGCTAGGAGAATGCAAGAAGTTTCAGTGACGTCTGTTACAGACAGTAGTAGTGATTTATTAGTTTGTACACGATAACTCGGTCCGTGCAAGGACTAAGCTAAGGGCTGCGAATCCAAGCAATCGCGGTTTGATTTCCGACGGACGTAATTTCTCTCTCCTGCGAAGTGACCACGCCGGCTCGGTGTTACACCCAGCCTTCTATTCAGTGGGTAATCGGGACGCTTTCCCTGGGAGTCAAGCAGCCGATGCGTGCTGAGGGTACGAATGAATGGAGTCCAACCTCCACAACCACATGTCTTCATGGCGTGTAAGAGGAAACCTTACTTTTACCGTTACTTAATTCCCGAAGAGTTACAGTAAATAAAAATAAGACGGACGGTGGGCCTGGCATGACCAGAGACAAGACAAACTAGCAAAAAATTGTGGCTTTCTGGGAGGAATCAGATTACGCGCCGAAGGTGTATATTTTATACATATAATATCAAACTAAAATTTAGATACATAGATACATATATACAAGTATATATAAATTTAAACTGAAAGAAAATAAATTGGATAGAACACGTACACAGAATGCTTCCTAACAGATTAGCCAGGATAATAAAGCAAACCTACACACCAAAAGGCAGAAGGAACCAGGGGAGCTCATTGAAGAGACTTCTGGGTAAGTGAGACCGAGATGGGTCAACAAGTGGCCCTAATCCATGATGATGATGATGATGATGATGATGATGATGATGATGATGATGATGATGAAATGAAATTTACAGAAATAGGGCGTGAGGGTGAGGCCAACTGGTCAACGGTAGGATCAAGTTACTTTTTTACATTAATAAGGTGTTAAAAACTTCACATTACATAAAAACAATTAATTTGTTGGCCAGCTGAATAATTGGTAACCAATCAAGCAGTCCCTGTACTGCAGAGTTAATTAGGTATAGCCTGTAGGTTAAATAACGGAAAGGGCGCTAGAAAAATAGGGCCGTGAAGGCGAAGAACGATAGGTAAATCATGAAGGAAAAAGGGAAATAGCACGAGGATGGTGAATACGATGATAAATGAGAACTATAAAAATAATATAACGCCCTCTTCTGTGTTCTCCTGATCCATTCTTTCGTAATCTCACGCGCAGATTTCAGTTTCATTACAAATTATATTAAAGGATTTGCAAGGCCCTGATTTGGCAAACTGGTGGAGGATCTGTAATGTATTCAAAAGAGACAGGTAGCGCTATCTGACGTGCTTAACCTTCAACAAAAAATGACGCAGATTTTCCGGTAGGGGAGGGAATTACTCCTACTCCACGACGATCATTCTTTCCCCACACTTTTCCTGCGGTAAGAAACTCGAATCCTGGAGATGAAATATTACCCACTGTCTAGTCCGGTTTACGTATAAAACAAGACGTGGAGTCAGGTGCGTAAATTCGGCTGCCAGACGCCAAACAGCGCCAAGTAAATGGCTGTGAGTGAAGTAATACTGTTTGTAACTTGCAGCTTGGATTCCCATTCAAAGCACGACAAAGTGCAGCCTTCAAATTAGCCTTACAAGTTTCCTCCCTCTAACTTGGTTTCAGCTTCTACTTTGCGGTAGGCCTATTCGTCTACAAGCCTGCCAAAAGCAGTGTGGTGCAGTAATTACCAACAATCGTGTCACATGGCTGAGGTGGGCGGACCTGTATATTCATTTACAATTTCATGTGCTACACATATAAAAGCCAACAAGAGCCTTACCCTTTTAAAGCCTAGCGGTAACTTTACGTACCACCAGGTTTAACGTTAAAAAATTCTACATAGTGCGCACATTGCGTTTATGTGTTTTGTACGGATCTCAGAACAAACAGCAACTTTTGCCTTATAAAACATTAAGAGATTGGTTTTTATAACCGAAGTGGAGAGTGTTTACAGCGCGGTACGCACTGAGTCCTTATATAAAACAGATACGCTTCGTCTTTAAAGGGTTAATAATGAAGTTTATATTGTATACGGGTGTGCAACTTGATGTCTTACATCGAGGAAAGAAAGCAGAGTAGACTCAGAAGAAAATGTTGTGTACAGTGTACGAACACAAGCAAGTATCATCAGGACCCAAAAGATTAAAAAGTGGGATGAAGCATGTAGATTATTCCCTGTGAAAGACGTGAAGGTATATGAGGAGACGAGGCTTGTAACTCTACTTCTTCTTAACCCCGGCACCACACGGAGGAAATTGGTCAGCTTCAGGCCTCGGCCTCTTTATCTCAGGGGTACAGAACCACTGGCACCCACTCACCAGGAGGCTGAGTGGGCCCCAGTTCCCTGCCGATGTTCTCTGCAGGGAACTGAAGCACGACTGCAGATTCGGCCATCCCATAGTCTATTCACCGCAATAAGTGTGCTTTTCAAGCTCCCCACGTAATGAGGACCTTTATAATTGTCGGCCAACTCTTCCACCTATCTGTCTGGGGTTACATATCAGACAGACTGCAAGCCTTCCACTTTCCAGTTTTCCTCAGCTCGTTTGCAGACAACGGCAGACCTACTAGTTCCTGAGATACTCTCTCCCAAGAAGCGATCACTTCCTTAGAAATCCTTGTACATTTACCATTAATAAATATTCTTCAAATTAATCAGATCTCATTAATTTTTTTCAGTTGAAACAGCGTCGTTGGTACACAGTTACTGAAAGCTACTATTGGTCTTTCTCTTCAATATTGCTCTTAATCAATCGTTGAAGGCATTTTCTTCCAGTCTATGCCACACAGAGTCGTTGCAGAATAAACCAATTGACACAAATATCTCTCCGTATTTAGTTCCAAAGACTGAAGACTTTCGGCAGCACAGACGATAACATGTGGACACCAGAGTCTCTGCCTGGGATACAAGTATGTTACTGAAGTCAGGTGTGAACACTGCATGTCAAGAACATGCACATGTTCTTACGTTGCTGTGGGTTGGATTATACCGCGTAACTGGGTTCGTTCCATGATATGCAGTCCGGTCACAAGGTACATCTCCTTCGGAATCTGGGATGCAGCTTTTGGTATTGCAGTTTGTAATAAGAAACTTTGGCAGAGAAATTTAGGTCAAAATCATATAATAATCAACACTGGATTCTCACACGCAGCCGACCATCAACAAAGGATCCCCTACAGGTTCAGAAAATAGGCAACAATTTCTGCTGTACTTTCGACTCCACAAAGTCAAACATGTTTACATATAAAACAGTGTAAGTTATGCTCTGCAGTTGGTGGTAGACACTACAAAACGTTGGTCGGAAAACCTATAAAATATTAATGGGCCGCAGTATTTCGATTCCCGACAGAAACAGAAATTTTACTCTACGACGATGCCACATGATCACATCGGCTGTTCCTCTAGCTTATACAGGGAGTACCGTCGGATCTGGGGTTTCTCCAGCTCCTTATACAAGGAGTACCGTCGGATCTGGGGTTTCTCCAGCTCCTTATACAAGGGTACTGTCAGATCTGGGGTTTTTCCAGCTCCTTATACAGGGAGTACCGTCGGATCTGGTTTTTTTTTCAGCTCCTTATACAGAAGGAACCGGGGGCTTTCCTTGTGAATGAAGAGTAGGGGCGCACGGCTGGTTGCTGACTTCTGTGTAGTGCCGAGGTCAGCAATGTACTGAGCTGTACCTTCACTCCTCCCAAATACACGCATCGCGTTCTTCTTAGTTAAGTAGGACAACACTACATTTTTACTGGAGAAATGAAAAGTTGCATAAAACTTTTAGCGATAAATCCTCACAACAACACATACCTTGAAAAATCTAGGCGTAGATGGGAGAATAATACTAAAAACAGATTGAAAAACAGACTGTGGGGCGGATTAAAGTAGTTCAAAACATGGTTTCATGATGGGGTTATGTGATTACCGCGACCAGCGTTCGGGCTCCCTAAAATCATGGAATTCACTGAACAGCTACACAACTTTCAGCATTTCCAACAGAACCTTTTCTCATGGAGAAAGTCATGAAAAATATATTCTTGGTACAGAATACTGTGTCCACCCCTTCTCCGCCCGGAACCAGTAGTATCGATTACTTTATTTCTTCTACCCACACCACATCCAAGCAGTTCAATCAAGAAACCAAAGCAGCTTTCGCCTTCACGCAATCACACTTGATATTCGAAACGGTCTTAGTCGCCCCCCCCCCCCCCCCAATCCCAAACCCCATCCCACATATCTGATCCGAATTGCTCAAAGAAATATCATGTCTGCTCCGGTTACAGCTGCTGTCGTGAAATCACATCACGGCCTTCTCTCTGGCATATTCAACAGCCTGTAACTGCAACAGCTACGAGAACCATCTCGTGACTCTAAGTTTAACACGATATACTTGTATGCTACGGGCTTAAGATACCTCCCTGTTACTGTGCATGATTTCAACACTTTACACATTCGAAAAGGCTGTAGAAAATGGCACAATTTCTTACGTGTATTTTTTAACACAATATACAACGTATTACAGCAATAAATTCGCATATTTAGGTAGCTTTTTCTGCCCATAAAATTGAGTAGGAAACTAAATATAAATAAGCACTAGCAAACACTTTGTTCTGACTGGTTCTTAGGGCGCGTTTGCAAAACAACTGTGAAAAGTGGACAAAAGAACTGTAATGTCTGTGCGTCTGCCTGTCTACATATCTGTCCGTCTGTCCTTCCGTCCGCATGGAACAACACTCCTACTTATTTTAGCATCGAAGGTCTCGGTAATTTAGTGAGGATGCTGATTTTCATTCCTTGTTCTTGTTTTATTTAACGATGCTTTCAATTGGTCAGCTCACGTAACATCGAACGACAGGCTTGTTAATAAATAATGAATTTAAATGCCTGTGTTAACTGGTCGGGTCCTAATAGAAACACTATCCAGACACTTTCCTGGACAGACTGAGTAAAGCCAAGAAGACATCAGAACAGCTCGTCATTAAGCCGAGATTTGAAACCGGGACGTACCGACCTGGCACAGGAAGGTTATCCTCCTCAATAGCGATCTTCCGTGGTGATAACATTAAGATGCATGTTAGTCAACTCGGTTGTGAGGTGGATGGAACTGGCCCACGATCGCGTACACTGGCAGGTTTTATGGGCGTAGCATATTTTGAAGTACTACACCAAAATTAATGCAAGAAATTTAGCTCTGTCGGGGTTGCGGATTCGGAGCCAATAATAAATTGCGGGGCCTCTCAAATAAAAAGAAGATTTGCACACAGCTCAAACAGAAGTTTGGCAAAAAGAATAACCAACTAGACAGCCACTTCAGTTGATTTATTTCCAACAAGATTTGTCAAAATATCACAGACGTTACGTAAGAAGATACTCTGATGTGATTACACGCGACGCAGTTCTCCTTCGCAGATGGGAAATATATTACAAAAACAATAAAAAGACTGGGCACTTCTCTGTTATTATATTTCGATTCCCACTACTTTCCACAAGCAAAGGAAATCAATCACCGAAAAACACAAACATTCATACATAAGGAAATCGAGTTTTAGGACCTTCAGAACAAACTCCAAATTGTACGCGTGTCCATTTGCTTTTTAAGCTACTCACTTCGAATCTCGCGAAGTGACGGCGTAGTCAATTGCAACTGAGAAATTCTGTGAAATTTTCCTACCCCTTTCGAGCAATTAATGGTAGTAGGCCCTAAAAGGCTACCTCCCTCACACGTTAGTTTGTGGAAACAGGGGAGGTGAAATTCGCACAAAGAACTAAATTAGAAATAAACGAGAAAGTAACTGTCACAGTGCAGCAACCATAGGAAGGGTAACGCATTTATGAAGTCTAAAATAAAGCGAGGAAACACGACAGGTTTACACACTATCATGTTTACCGGCGGGAGAAACTGGAAGTTGCACTGCGTTGACTTGGACTTCAGCTTTGTAGGTGAAGAACCGGGTTCAATTCTGAAGAGCAGGCAGGCTATCCTGACCCATCTCTCTCATGCCCGCCAGGAACATTTACGGTAGTACTATAAAACATGCCACGACTTCTTCCTTCCACATCCTCCCAATTTATTATTCAAAATCATGATACTAAAGCACCTTTTAATACCTCAAAAATATTTACCCCCGGATAACAGCCTCAGTTGCTTTTGGGATACAAGACTGGAATCGCCTCAGTGTCGAAGCAAGAGCGGAGAAAAGAAGTAGGAATACATCTGCCGCCGCCGGGATACGAACTGCGGTCAAATGGTCTTTGGCTGACCATTTTATTGGGCTAGCTGTTCTGGCTTCGAGAGAAAAGCGAATCCGGTGTAAACGTCTAAGGGAACTTGTGGCAGAAGTTGTAACTCAGCTACACACGCTCAAGCGTTGTTTGGAGGGCTAATCCGCATAAACCTTGGAGCAATGCAACGCAATTATGGGCACTGTGTCGCTTTATTGCATCTGGCTTGCTAATTCTGTGGAATTTTCGGCCCGTGCTTAATGTAGGCTTATATACAGTGCCATTATATTATTTAGAGCCCCACGGCCGGCCCGGAGCACTACTTCTCTTTTCATAACAAGTTACATGCATTGATAATAGCTATGGGCTTACTGCTTTTCAAATATTTAAGTCACTCCACAATAGAATTGGGTCGATAAGGCACAATTCGGTTAGGTGCCTGAAGATATTGGAAAGCAATGGAAAGAGAGGGAATGGAAGCAGGAACTTAATAGATGGCAGTGTTGTGCAATATAGGAGGTGTGATTCTAAACTGAGACTCTTGGAGGAAAAGTGACAGATTAAATGTGCAAGACTGCTTTACAGGGAGATCTGTAGGTCTGTCGACATAACTGGTGGTGTATGTTACGGATTAATCAGACTACAAAACAACAAAGTCCGTTATTAAAATTTACGAGTATTCAAGGGAATGGTCTCAAAAGTTGTTTCGTAATCAGATCAATTTTTTCGCTAGTGGGTCTACACAGGCATCGCGCGACGCATGAAACAGATTTACGTTAAGGCAGAAATAGTAGGAAAGTCCCTCAGAACGGGAGATTACGGGGTAATGTATCCAAGTACTCTAGACTAAACAAAATAAATGAAATCAATTACAAATTTGTAACCAAGGCAGACAGGTTTAGGCCTATATTCAAACTTCCTATGTAAGAAGTATAAGTGGTAACCAGACAGTTGGGATTGAAAACTGGAAACGTCATACGGCATGGCACTAGAAGCTATGTGCGCCTAAGTAATAATAAATTCATAAATTAAAATGTACGGATTATATTACGGCTTTCTGCAATACTGCACTCCGTAGTTTCGTGAAGACGTTCGTTTAATTTCCATGTTCAAAACGTCTCGCCATTCATCGTATCTTAAGCCACTCTAATCTAGTTCGTCCAGTCATACACGCTTCCTGTATGATTCATTTTAATATTATCCTCCAATCTAAACTTATGTCCGCCAAGTGGTGTCTTCTCCGCAGGTTTGCTGGCAAGGTTCTATATACATTTATCATACTTCACGTACGTCCTACCGGTATACGTCACCTCCACCAATCGTACTGCAACATCTTCACCGTAACAACGCTGTAGCGAGAGCGTACAATTACGAACCCCTTCATTATATAATTTCTTCCAGGCTTCTGTCACTTCCTGTTTCACAGTTACAGACGATATTCTCAAAACCCTGTTCTCAGACATACCCCAATTTCTTCCACTGGAATGAAGAATTTCATATCCACTGCTAACAAAAGTAATCAGACGTAATACAGCCCAGCACAGGGGTGCGATCTACACTGGGCAAACACGTTTCAGTTCCCGATATCTGCACAGCACTGGGTCTCGGTTATATAGTTTCAGTCAGTGACAGCGTCGTTAAATAACATAAATGCATAAACTAATACACGGTAAGGTAAACTATTATCAACTAATAAGGCACGTAAACACATACTGAGTAACGGTTCTTTCGATTACTAACTTTCACTTACCTTATAGGTATATACCATATGACCGGATCGTTTCAAATATCTACAGTGTGTACTGTCTATACCTTAAGCTGTCATTTCTTCACTGAAATGCTACCGAATTTTGCACAAGACTGTACTGCATTACCAAGAATTGATATTCTTTCCAAACTGTGTCACTACTGCCAAGCAACTATCCCATCATTTTTGTGTGCACCTATTCGTTGTATGTGACTTCATACCAAACGCTACCCATATACAGCGATCATGCCAAACGTGACGCTGTATGTTTGGTGGCGATAGCTGTAATGTAACAGATAAACAGGGGTGTTTGACAGTAGTCTCCAGATATTTGTTGTTCAACATCAGGCGCATGACGTATTCAGTTTCGGTGGCCACTTCCAAAAGGCCTTACGGTAATCCCTTTTAAAAGCAGCTCAAAATCGTGTTTTTTAGCGTTCTCTCTCGATGTCTTCTTTCTTTATTCCGTACGTCGTGTATCTACACAGTACCTTCCTGTTTGTTTTGGTTAAGCAATCAGGCTTTTCCTTTCTCTACCTTCCTTAAAACCAGTTCCACCTGTTTAATTCCTTGCGCTACAAATCTGCAATGTAAAGGAACGGTCTACATGCTTTTAGGTCCACCTCCCAACCCTCTCACATTCACATTATTTTACCCCTCGTCCCCAGTTTCCAGTTCCACCCTTCCGTCATCTGCAGGTCACAGAAATACCGTTACAGTTCATAGCTCGGTTAACTTATTAGCAACAACCTACAATACAATATTATGGTTTTCATCACAGGCATTTTTCATGGTGAAGTTTCGGTGTTTATTCGATCCTCTTCTATTATTTATTTACTTGTGTAGAAATTTGTAAGTCTTTTAAGTTCTAACATAGTCGGTGATACTTCTCAGACACAGAACTAATTACCGCAACATCTTGCCGAAAATCTTGTATGTAGAAGTCGTTACAAAACTGCGGTATGCTTATTACTGTATTTAAAATAGTCCGCAACTGGAATTAATACTCAATCCATTTAATGCATTATAAATACTATGTATTCCTCCAGGACACGTGTTAAGTCTATTTCCCTCTCTTGAAAAGAAGAGAATTTGACTTATGAATTTGCCATGTTGTCTGGGCGCTCGTATGTAGGCCTATATAAGCGTTACCTCTTGACTCGAACTATATAATGAAGTGACAGATTTCTACGAAACTTGGTATAAACGTTACGACATTGTATGTTATTCCGAGGCGTGTTTTTCATTTTCTATAACATCGCGGATTCACAAACTTTTGAGCAGGCAGTAACACTAGCGCCACTCACGTTACAATTCCGAGAAGGTACGCGGCAACATGGTTTGGCAGTACCGTGCATGCAGCTTATGTTAAGGTGACTTTCGTAAAATGGAAAATGACAACGTGGCGGCCATGGGAGCATGACTTCCGGTTACATCGCAGTTGATAATGGCCTATTTGAGACAGGCACGTAAAATATGGTATGTAGATAATGACGAAGGGATGATACGTAAGTTCGAGGTTTGTTCGACGAATTTAACGTACGGCACAGTACAAGGTGAACAGTAGTAGTAGTAGTAGTAGTAGTAGTAGTAGTAGTAGTAGTAGTAGTAGTAGTAGTAGTAGTAGTAGGAACGTAGTAACGTGAAAGTTCAAACGGTTTATCATCGGAAATAACACTGCATGCAACACATAGATATTGCAATCACGGAATACCTGCAACACTGTGACCCTACAATACGTTTCTTTTCAGGGATATAATTGTAAATGCCATGTATAATCTAAGGCATAGGTCTGCAGCCGCTTGATTGCTGGCATCGCGGCTTCGAATCCCGCTGAGGGCATGGCTGTTCGTCTCTTGTTTTTGTTGTGTGTTGTGTGGATAGCGTTCTCTGCAACAAGCTGATCACTCGTTCAGAGGAGTCTACTGGCTGTGTCTGTGTGTGTGTGTGTGTGTGATCTAGAAACCTCAGTAGAGGCGGCCTAGGCCCGAATTGGGCTGCAGGGCCACAGAAAGGTGATTAATAATAATAATAATAGTAATAATAATAATAATAACAATAATCACCAGAAGCCATGCAACAGTAAGCAGGTTGCATGCGTCATACAGGGAAATCCTCGTATTAGGTCACATGGATTATGCCAGTTTTTCTCTGTTGCCGCTGCAACGGCTGCTTTCGGCTATAACCTCGCATGCATTTCTCATCTTCATGCGTTGACCATCATTTACCGTTATTTACTCATCCCACCACAATCATGTGAAAAGCACGTATTACAAACTTTTCATTTAAAAAACACCCTTTTTAAACGCCTGTAAATTATTCCACTCATCATTCATACTTGGCTTTAACTTCCAAAACCAAACATGTGGGTGTATCAAGCGTTCTACATTATATTAGTACCCATCAATACAATTTAATGACGTGATGGTTATGCACAAATGCTATCTGGGTCGATTAAGCTGGCTTCCACGAACACGCAAGCCGGCACTGATAGTTTCTAACACCAGCCGGTTCCAGTCCAGAGCCATCCAAACGTGATCTATTGCTCTGATGACGAAATCTCATTAACATTATAGCGGGGTGAGAATGCGAACCACGTACCTCAAACAGCAAGCGGTAGAGCGTGCTTTGCTTGGTGGTGGGGGTTGAACTA
Source organism: Coptotermes formosanus (assembly GCA_013340265.1). Taxonomy (NCBI): domain Eukaryota; kingdom Metazoa; phylum Arthropoda; class Insecta; order Blattodea; family Rhinotermitidae; genus Coptotermes; species Coptotermes formosanus. The sequence goes on along the minus strand of BLKM01011269.1, from coordinate 1,019,443 downwards.
TGCAACATTAGCCGCTGTACTTCATACTCAGCCACCAAGTGCGCAGCCTGAATTCCTCCTAGAAGTTATAACTTAATTGTAAGTTCAACCGAACTAAAATGGCCAGCCCTGTCTTCAGCCACAGAATTTTAAATATACCAGCCCCTTCATACATGGAAAAGTCATTTCACTGGAATGAAATTACCACTTCATCGCAGATTCGATGTTTTTGTGGGTTACAAAGATTCAGTACTGTCTTCACAAAGTACCGTAATTGGCGTAAATTCTGGAATAGCAGTACCCAGTCAAGAATTGTACAGCACATTTCTCCAGCATCCAACGCAATATTATCTGTTATCTATTGCAAATTATCAAATAAATGTACGTAAAATTACACACCACAACAAACTTTCACATTCACACTACACCACATAAGAACCAAGCTGGTTTTAACTAATCTGCCACTGTAATGAAATATAAGAAAAAGTTGTAATAACGCATTTTTTGTTATAACGTGTTTACATTCTTTAAAAGATATATAAATCTCATGCGATTTTTTAGAATGGCATTTTTGAGTGAGGATAAAATTTTACTTATTAAAGAAAACGCTTTTTTTTACACGACACCCACTTCCTTTCCTCCAGTTCGCTAACAATGAATAAGGGATGGTTCATTTTTTAAAGTATGAATACATACAAAAGTGATATTCACAATTTTTTCAAAATTTTTACGTTAGATAAAATGTTTTCTTCCACATTTGGATTTCGCACATAGTAATTACTTTACAAAGTTAAATTTCTTTTACTGTTCCTCAACTTTCTTGAGTTTTCTTACTAAGGGTTAGCTTAAAATTGGAAGCCATGGCACAAGACACGTTACAAACGGTGCAGCAAGACAACAAATATTATAGAAGAAAACAAACTACTTTAAAATTAATATATGTCTTTCGTAATAAGGAAAGGACTAACACTAACACTGATTCACGTGAACATAAGAAAATACGGTGCGTCCACATTTTCAATACCCCTGCATCTTACGATAAAAAGGATAAAAGTTAGCATTTCATAAATACGGTAACCAATATTTGCCTCTGAAGACTGGCAAATTACACGCAGAAATGTATGGTTATTGGATCTGTTCGTCTAGTTTTTCGAACAGAACACAACTTTCCACAGAACTGCTTTTTTACGTCGTTATGTGTTCAGGTGAGGAACACTGATCGGGAAGGTTTTTATACGAAAGACAACCGCGACACGTCACAACGTATTTTCACCTGGAGGGAGAAAAAAGAGTCAGTTTCTAAAAGGACATGTTCTGTTTGAACACTACACCACAGAAAAACTCCAGACACCATGTAGTTCTAACCGCAGTATTTGCTTTTTCATCAAAATGCGTTTCCGTTATTACTTCTGAGTTCCGTACACCCATAAAATGGCATTAATACGAAAGTCTAACGAACAGAAAAAGACCGTTTAAGAGACTCCCTATCTTTCGAAGCAGGTAACGGACTCTTATCACAGTCCAAACAGGTTCTTTAATATATCATACTTAGTGAAGCAACTACATCAGCGTACAAATGTCAAACAGAAAAGTTATAATTAGACCAATTAATTTTCAAAGAGTTCGCATATTCAAGATAAACTTGGAAAGATACAGTTCAGTAAATAAACCATTAATGTTCAAGGATAACCTCGGCCACAATTACCACTGACAAGTAAGGTGGTTATACTGCGACTGCTCATGGCGAAGACTGGAGTTCAGTCCTGCGTGAGTCCCTGCGGGATACGAAGTGAACGGATTGGCTCTCTCCTGTTTCTTCGCCTTCCCTCCGGCTAGACAGTTGCTTCACACTCAGCTGTTACCGCCTGTGCTGTGCGCAACAGCCCTAACCAGGCACAGCATTATCAGATTTCGTAGCTGGCACTTGGTTTGTTATAGAGCGAAAAGGGTTCTAGCTTATTTTCCAGATTAACCCGAAAAATAAATATCAAGAATACAGTTTCATGAAATTACACTCTACTGGATGCATCTTGTTCTCCAGCACAGGAAATAAAAGTTGCAGTATCTTGCCATACGCAAAGCACTTCACTGTAAAAGCTGCATATTTTTAGCAGCACAGTGGCTTTGGTAGTCATTGGCAGTCGCGGCGTAAAAGCAATACTTTCACTACGTACATAAAGTGGCGAGAAACCTGATACGCTGTCGTTATAACTCGGGATCATATTCAGAAGGCGATGGCAAAAGAAATTTGCGAAGCATTAGGGAGCGTACGAAAAGAGGTAGTGTAGTTTCCTTCTTTATGCAAACAAGTAAAAAAAAAGACAGCAGCCCTTCAAAGTTCAAATATTACTATATGTACCGGCATGTTCAACATTCAAATTCTGCATTTTTTCCAAAGAACACGCTTACACTTCACATTTGATTCTTGTAACAAACCCAGACTATTTTACACAATTTTTGTAATGTGTCACGGAAGAAACACTCTACAAGACACGAAACAAATGAGCCATGTGGCCAGGCAGCGCAAAGTACTCAGATGCAGAGCACCGCGTACCTTAACCGTATCACAGCCACTGCCTAAGCCCATAATGTACGCGGTATCAACAATAACTATACCAATATAATTCATTTAGCTGAACAAAAAATATATTTTGTATTTTACTTATGTGAGAGGCCAACTATTTTATTCTTTGTAATATCACGAAAATTTATAATTGTATTTATTCAAAACTTTTAATTACTTTCTTAGGTGGTCATTATCTCATGTTCTTGAGAATCTTGCCACGATATTAGTGTTATCTCTGGTGACTGCTAATGAGCCGAAACACGTTGCAGGACTGTAAGTAAATACCTATGTATATTTAAAAAGTGTACCCGCTTGGTTATGTATTATTCCTAAACAGTGTCGATTGGTTTTTGTAACAAAGACCTTGCTGTTTCACTGTGCGGTACGAACTGATGATTTATATATTTTCGTATTAACTTTAATCCAATAGCACCTAAAATATCTCGGCGGCAGTACTCGTACGGAAGGGATCGAAATCAAGGTCTTCAGAATATCTGTTACATTCTATTGTCGTTTCAGAAATGAGCAATAATAAATTAACCCTCCATAAAGAATTTGGCATTCCCGTAGTGGCATGCCTGCCAAGCGTCAAATTTTGCGGCAGACACTTCTCTTTTAAAATTCTAGCGCCTCTCCGCACGTCTGCCAACATTCCAAAGCGCACATCAACCTGAAATTTTCATGTGCCTTTGAAAGTGCCTTATGCGTACGACTTCGTCCCAAAAGCATACTAGCAGCAAGCGTATGTTACTCAAAAACGTGTCAATGGGTATGTTCGTAACATCAGACAAGGTGCAGCCCAACACAAAGAATACAATCGGCTTAAATTTGGCGGCGGTCATGCTTACGGTCGTTACAATGACTAAGCTGCCGTTATAGGTAGCATAAGCCACCGACGATACATCTGCTTTACAAACCCACACATTCCATGTATACACCGTGTATATGTAACATTGTAAATAGCATTTCATTTGCTTAGACTTTTGAAAATTTACGCCTACATACTTATATGTGCGCGCTTGACATACAGACCAACACAGTGGACACAAGAGAGATCAGTCCTGTTGCCAGACAGGACGCCCCAAGGCAACAGTGCCTGCAAAGCGGAGTGGCTGTAAGCTGCAGAGGGACTTGGACAGAGTCTTTAAAACTTTTAACTTATCACACTGTTGTCGCTGTAGTATAAGCAGTAGCAGTAACACTGACAGCAGTAGCAGGAGAACATTTCTTAATCGTGCCTCCGAGTGCAGAAAAACAAGATGTCTGCCAAGTTAATGGACTTAGCACCAACGGCTGTCCTCTTATCAACAGCAGAACTTTGAGACGGGTACTTAGACTGTGTTATGGGTCATAAAGCTCCTTAGTGCATGTGAGACGCGTCCTCTATTGAACAAGGGTGTTAATTTTGCAATTCCTTACAGAAGTATGTGTCATGGGGAAAATATCGCCGAACATTTTGTGAAAAGATCACGCATCAACAGTGCCGTGAATAAGAACAATATAGAGAATACCGTAAAAACATTCGAAGTATAGGTTCATTGCTGGATAAAAAGAAAATATCAAAACTTCCATGTTCTAACTGAAGAGACACCGAAGATTTTGGTGTTTCAATGGGAAAAAATCCGCAGGAATTTGTTGCGCCT
>BLKM01011269.1:930255-1010255 GCA_013340265.1 Coptotermes formosanus | reverse complement strand
GCATACACACACATGCATACACACACATACACACACACACACACACACACACACACACAGGAATATAAAGTTGAACGATTAGCACAAGTAATTTAATTTTGGGGGCCGGAGGTACGAAACTCGGACCGAACTCCTCCCACTGCGACACTCTCAACCACGCAAATACAGTCTCCCTTCAAACCCTGTCTAACTAAACTAACCCTAATAGTCACATCTCGTGCCAACAGATGTTACATAGATTTATCGAGTGATAGCGCTTCAATGGGTTAAGTGGCCAAGAAATGACTATAATATATATTTGTGTGTTCCACAGGCCTACATATATTCCAAACCAAACACACCGCCAAGCACACATGTTGAAACACATATAAAAGTAAGCTGGCACAAACGGTGAAGCTTGTGACATACAGTGTAACCTGGAGGTGCCCAGTTTGAATCTAGGCATGGACACGGCATATTCTAATTAGGGTTGCTGTGGTTTTCTCAGACATTCCAGGAAAATTTCGAGCTATACCTTACACTATGTCACACCCACTTCATTGTTCCCTTTTGTCCTATTACTGGATGCAATGCAGCTAGTCGGTGTTACGGTCAGCGTCGTCAAACAAACTACAAATTAGTAAGTAAATAATTCAACGGACATAGGCCTAAAGACGTGTTTAAATATCTTCATATAGAAAGAAGGTAAAAACCAAATCACAAACCCGCGAAAATGGTAGTGAGACTGTTCTCTTCGTTTTCAAATGTGCCAAAAAGTAAAACTAAAAATCAAATATTACTCTTGTAGAAAGAAATAATTTTAGCTCTGTTTTGCAGGGGAATGCGATTTATCTTCACACAGTTGCATATTCCTACTCTCTTTATTTTTTCTCCGTCTTCATGCTTCTTTTAACTTGCTCCTCTAGCAACAGCCAACGTATTCTGCCCAACCTAACGATGGGGTTTCCCCGGCATTTTCTCATATTATTTTCCAGCTCTTTTAACCGTCTGATTTTTCACTTCACATCAGAAGCTTCAGACTTTCTCTCGACAAGGTAGTCCAAAGAGATGCTGCTGTTAGTAGCAGCAGAAGCTACTAAATTATCAGAAGATGTCTTTCCACTCAAAGGATATGCATAAAGGCGCCAAATAATTAGAATTACCAACACTCGCCTGCAAAGGAGGCATTACAACAATGTTTAAGTATGAGGTTTCAAGAACCTGTACACAGGCATGTGCAATAAATTCCAGTATTTTATACGACAATGAGTTCCATCTCACAGTCATAAAGAAATACAAGAACAACATTCAGCAATAGCACATATTGGGCATCATACATTAAGCTACACACACGGAATGAAGCAAGCTGATTCATGAAGTCATATGTAAAACCCCACATGTAGCTGACCATTCACCTTCGTAAAATTTTTTGTTAGGCAGTTTTCTTTCAAGTTGGAGCATCAGAACATTATAACTGTTGTAACCGCTATGAGAACCTACAAACTCATAAAAACTAAAATAAACTAAAATTAAATATATCTATACCCTATATATTTATATGAATAAAAATATAGAAGTAGTGTCAAGCAATCGACTGAAGGCGGGATTAAATACGAATGTCGAATAAAGTGTCAGTGTCCACGTACATCATCAGCTGTCACACACGTGCAAAAATCACAGGAGAAATGTGAAATACAATCAAAGGAATACAGTTACAACTTAATGCAAATGATAACAAAACATCATTATGTGGCTGTCCAAGTTCCAAACGAACATCTGACAGGGTATGGCGAGTAATCTTATTGTCCTAAACACCGTCAGTGCAGTCCATCCGTGATTCCGCACAACCGATAACATGATAGTTGGTGAATTCTGTTCCAAAGTAAAAGGCTAAGAGAAAAGGTTATTAAGGGAAACCCAACGGTAACGATTCCTTTGTTCTGAAGGAACTTTTTTTTTTTTGGAATCCTAATACCCATCACAGTATATCTGTCCTTTCCCTGATGCAAACTTCGATACATATTATGCGAACGTTTGACATTCATGACATCATGCAACAGTATTTGACTGTCATGCTGATCGCTGAAGCGTGGTGTCTGTATCTAGCAGACCCTGTGACAGAGACGCCAAAACAGGGAAAAGAAGTAGGTTAAAAATATGAATATAAAAAATAGTGGAAAAGAAAAAGAGAAAAGAAATAAGAACATAATGTGACTAAGAAGCAAGAAAGATTAAAAGAGAAAATTAAAGAAAGAAAATATAAGAAGTGGAAACAATAAGGGTGAAAAAAAAACAAATGAAGAAACTAGCCGTCAAAGTGGTAAACAATTTCATCACAGTAATGCAAGAATGTCTATGCATCTGATCGTGAGTGGCTTTAATAACGTTCCTGCAGTTTTCTAGGTTGTCGGTAATTCCCACGCCTTTTCAGTTCTCTCAGTTACATATTTCACAACACAAAATGATATCGGCTACTGAGTGCTTCACCTAACGAAACAAAACCGATCGTCTTTATATTTGCCGCTGTCGTTAAATTAGCACAAGCGGAACAAACTTCTGTAAGTGTCGTCGGTAATTAAAAACGTTAAAATTGGCTGCGTAATACCATCTTCCGACTGATCAGAACACTTTGGAAGGAAGAACTCAAAAATAAAGGTGGCACGCCAATTTATTTCGGATTCCGAAACTTTTCACGAATATGAAAGGAAACTCCTAATTACTCAAAGTAGCAATCATCCACCGAATGTTATAACGGACAGCCCAATTAATTATTTAAGTTCTCTCACTTCTGTTCCTTCTTACAAAATACACAGATGTTACGATTAGAAAAGACAAACGCGGAATCATGTACCAACACGTTGAGGGGCATCATATGGTTGAACACACGGTTCGAACGGATATGGGAAGAGACTGTCAGACAGAATTCATTCACTGTATACAGTAGAAGTAAACACACTTGTTAGACATTAGACTAAATAATAGACGAGTTAGACTATAAAAGAAAGTGACAAATTTTGAAAGTAAACATTTTACTTTCCACATTTAGAAGGAAGCTGATAAGCTTCTTCACGAACACGACGGAAATAATAACTAACATAGATATTATGATACAAAATGACGAGTCCAGTTATCTTGCTTCGTCAACAAGTAAATTAAAAGGCGGAAGTGTGAAAGCAGAAAATATACAGCAGCACAATAATCTAAAAAAGGCTAAACGCACTTGCATTAAACAGCATGGTAACAGAATATACTACGACGAAAACTTACAACAGTAGCTATTAAAATTGGTACTGATAATACAACATATATACTCGTACACACACACACACACACACACACACACACACACACACACACACACAGTGTACGTTGAGTGAGTGTGAGTGTGTGTGCGTGCGTGTTATACTGTATATCTCGCCAGTTGCTTCTCAACCCTGCTTTAGAACACACCAATAGATAGGCTCACGCGAAATATGAGGGGTCGAATTCGAATGCTACACATATGTACGCTTCTGGTTTTTGTTGATGATGTTAATTTATTGGGTAAAAGCACGCATTCTATAAAGAAAAAGAAGCTTTATTAGTGGCTAGACAAATGATTGGTCTAGAAGTAAAGGCTGAAAAAACGCAGTGTGTGATCATATCTCGTGGACAGAATGCAGGCCACATTACAACATATAGTAGGTAATAAATCCTCCGAAATTATGCAAAGTTAAAATATTTTGGAACGGCGCTAACAAATCAAATTTGCATTCATGAAGAAACTAAGAGCGGATTGAACTCAAAGAATGCCTGCTACCATTTGATCCGAAATGTTTTGTATTCCAGTTTTCTACCCAAATATGCAAAGATTAAGACATGCAGAACTACAACTTGTCCTGTTTTTTATATGGGTGTGAAACTTGGTCTTTCACACTGAAGTAGGAACACAGGCTGAGGCTGTTTGAGAATAGGGTGCTGAGGAAGATGTCTGTTTCTAAGAGGGACGAGGTTAAGAGGTAACTGGAGGAGACTGCACAATGAGCAGCTTCAGGACTTGTAGTCCTCACCACACAAAAGTAGCTACTCTTCGGGTGATCAAACAAACAAAATGAGATGAGTGGGGCGTATAACACGTGTGGGGGAGAGGCAATGTTCGTAGACCTGCAGCGTTTTTCTTTTTGGGGAAACCTGAGGGAAGGATACCACTTAGAATACGTAGGTGCAGATTGGAGGATAATATTAAAATGGATACTCAATGAATAAGACTGGGGCGCGGACTGCATTGATATGGCTCCGAATAGGGACAAGTGGCGGATTCTTGCGTACACAGTAATACAATTTCGGGTTTCACAAAATGCCGGAATTTATTGACTAAGCGAGAAAATGTCAGCTTCTTAATAACGTAGCTCATACCATTAGTGAAACCCAGGCGTACTGAAGATTTAACCATGGCGACACTTTGCAGCATCCTCGCTGATGAAACCTACTACGGTTACCAAGGGCTCCCCCATACAAACGACCTCTGTGGGTCCAGTAGAAAGTTTTCGTCGCAACAGACAGGGTCAGGAGTAAACACACCATAATCCCAGGGTGAGTAAGGTGCGTAGTGGCACAAACATTATTGACAGGAGCAAGTTAGAACAATGTTAGAAGCCGGGATGTGGGACAACAGCTCATACACATTGATGCTGTAATGCAGCTTCCAATTTACTTGCACGTTCCCGTACCATTTTCACAGTTTACACAGAATTACACAGCTGTACTTGCCTCCACACCACAATATAGCTTAAACCACAAACTTGATTACATATAATTCGATATATGAAACGTACTTCACTTCTTTCGCGCAGGTTTAAGTTACTGTATCCCCTGTATGTTGTTTTATAAAGTTGCGGGATCAGACTAGCACAGATGATGGTGGACCCATTACTTCGCTGTACAGTTACACACCCAGAAAACTGATTTGGATGGCTTCAGGTAACTTGTGGAACTGAGTTCATCTGGTGTTACGGAGACGTAAAATGCAGGTTTTGGGAACTCGCTGATTAGACAGAAATAACGTAGTGGAAAATCGGGGTTTACGAAATGGCCAGGCAGTAACATACACCACAATTACGTTGTTTCGTGCCTCATAGCGTTGACTAGTGTCAAACGCGGATAAAGAAGCTGCTGTGATAAGTTTGCTTCGTACCCAGTAGAGTCCTCTTACGTGACGGGAAGTGACATGCTTTGATTTTTGAGTAATATGGAATAGTAAGTTGTTTTTCTATGTCATAATGCGTACACTTTTTATTGCCCATGCGCGTAATAAATACTGCTGTTTCATATTGCAATGCTACCAGTAAAGTGTTCTGGAAACACCTCACAAGCCATAAGTACCCAGGGGTTAGGTTCTCCGTTAGTAGACCTCACCTACTTACTTCGCAATTTTATACGAACCTAAGTCAATTCTAACCGACTGCAACCCTCAAAACCCACTCCTCTGGGCTCCATTTTTACGATATCTTCGCATCTCCTATGTACCCACCAAACTGACCGCGTTCCAACGTTTCCTCTAAATACCTGCCCGTGAATCTTCTTTTTACACAAATGATTCAGTGGGCAGACCAAACTAGAAAAAATTCTCACTATATAATTAAAATTAAATTCCTCGCATAATATTTCTTCCTCAGACATATGGACACGTCTTTCCAAATTTTTTTCTTAAGCCAGCTTCAATTTTTTATCTGGCTGCAGAGATTCTGTATGTACGAAACATTCGAAGCAAATGGCTTCCCAATGCATACGTAGTGACAACAGACTCTACTGGAAGAATAAGAATAAAGGTGAAACTTACATAACCAGATACACACCAACTGTCCCTTTTCACCTTCATTCGGTATGAGGTTTTATAAACACCACACACTTTGTCCTTGGTTTAACATTGCATATTCGCAGCATCGGTAACGAACAGCATAAAGTAACAACTGCTATTCACGAGCATTTTCCTGCTGAAATCATTTTCTTGTCATGATGACGCTCTTCGAGCCTCGATTCACACCAATGCGAACCGCAGTCTTACTTTAGCCTTCCGTCTTCCTTATCTACGGCTAAATTACGTTTCTCGCGCCATTAACCACCCTGCTACCCCATTATTGGGAAGTCTTTAAATAAGGGTCGTCTTACAGGTTTGTTTCAAGAAGAAAGAAGCGAAACCGCCCTACTGTAGACACCTTTCTGCTCGAAGTAGAAGTAAAATAACGGAAAGATATTTCTGTGGGATTTTGCTTTCCTCTCACTGGCTTGGAGTATTCATCATACACGCAGAGGTACATGGGAAAGATCCTTCTTAGGAATCAATCACAGAGTCCGTTTCAGGTTTCACATATAAATGTTATATAAGTAAATACAATGCTTTTCCTAAAACTCTGTACGAAGACCTACCGATCTTTGTACTTCGTAAGTTCATGTCATCGATATAACATTCCAGCCGACAAAACCTGTGAGGCGAGAACAAAACACGACTACCTCTCTTCCCTGTCTCGTTTTCTTCCCTTACCTCTTTCTTTCCTTCCTTTCCTCTCTTCACGTTTATTCTTTCTTTGTTTTCTTTGTAAAAACCCGGTAAGAATAGCATTCTTTTGCAGCTCTTGCAAAATTGGTGCCTTATCATCAGCAGCAACATGACAGGTGTAAAATATGACGTGAGTACATCACTAACAGAATTCAATGGAGGCGTCTAAATTTTTACAATGTGTTTTTATGCAGCTCCATTTTTAATAACACATTTACTTGGAAACACGTAAAATACGACGGGCACCAAAACTGAACATTTTTCCTTTTTTCAGTTTTCATTTTAAAAATTTTAAATGGGAGCATCCTCTCTACAGATTCATTATTTACGCTTGACATGTGAATAGTTTTCGATAGAGCGCCGTTCTTATACAGTTTTATAGATGTTTGTGAATTTCGTTCTTGACTGCTCCACCAGTGATTAACAACTCTCCTTCAACTGCAAAAGCTACATAACAAAGACTGATATGGGCAGCTGCCCCTAATTTCAACTATTAACGATGCTGACGGAGCTGCTGGCGGTCCATTTGAAGACATTATTCTACTGTCGCTTGGAAAGGCTAAGAGAACTCACGAAAAATATCAGACAAAACTGCAATATTCCATCTGATGCTCGGACCAGGTACCGAACAAGTAAAGTCTATAGAGTGTGCCCCCAACATCAGCCTGCCTGTGTTACTGGATAAACATGTTTAACTTACCACGGGAGTTGATCTTTATTTACACTCTTACCAAGCAACACTTGAGCTGCAGCATAGAAGAGGTTGTATAGTGTAAGGTGTCAAATACATTCCACCTTCTTCTAGACTAACCATTAAGGGTAAAGGGCCATAGAAGAAGGGACAATGCAAGAGTCACAAATTATACTGTGTACAGTAACGGGAGTTTCAATAGCACTAGCTGACAGAGAAACGCGCCTGAACAAACAACACCACGAGATAGGTGTATTAAATGTGAACAACATAAATACAGCATACAGAAGTAGTTCAGATCGGCACAAAGGCCAATGACGTAACAGTAACTCCATACACTGCAGCAAGGCATATGACAGCAGTCCCGTTGCTCGCAGTTCAATGGCTTCACTATCGGTCCCATATTTATCATTTTTAATATAAAAGCAAAACTTGAATAGAAAAGTTCGCGGCCTTTCTTGTTCTAAATTTCACACGACTAAACAAAAATGCTTGTTGCTTATCACTACAAACTCTGCCTATCACAATATTAATGCCGTCTTTCACAAAATAAAACTTTTCACATATCTGTCTACAGCTTATTTATTACAGGCAATTTAAGTTAATAAATTCAGTGTCCTAGTGTCCTGTTAGCTGGAGAAATACCGTCAAGAGCGTCACACCGACTGTGATCTGACGCATCGTTTTGCAACAGCATAAATCGCAGACTTCTTTCAGTAGCTGCAACAGCAGTAACGTCCATCCCTTCCCCGTCATTTCGAGACGTAAGTGTTCGCACTGTATATACAAACACAAGGCAAATTATGAATCGAGGCGTGAAGGGTTGCACAGTAAATTTAAATCTCCGTCCTTCGAGGCGCTGCCAGTGACATTTTAATTTATATGTGCCCTCTCGTGTAAACCTCACTTTACTAAACATCTTTTTACAATCTAAGTGTTAATTAGCAAAACTGACTACCACTGCTTGAACTGGTGTTATCGACAACACTTAGAAAATAATTCACCTATTACAACGATATAAAAAAGCGATTTCGACACAAGCGTTTAAATATAGAAGGGACCAGAAGTCTGGTAGGCCTAATAAATGTATCCAGTCTCTAGTCCATTTCTCCAGGTTTACAAAGATATATTTCCGCAAGAAACATGGAAATTACAAGGGAAGAAATAAACAAAGAAGGCAAAACGAAAGAAACAGCGGAAGTGCCAGTGTTTGTACACGTGTGTCCACGTCACTTTCATTATAGTAGCCTTAGAACCTATCGAAAGAGGTTTAAGAAAGTTGATATAAACAACTTTCTCTTGGAACCACACTTGATTGAACTATCGGCAACACCAAGACACTTGCGAAAACTTCAGAGATAAATTAATGATAGTGTCACTTACTGGAGCTTTCTGAAACTTTCACTGGTAACAAAGTTTGTACAATAAATATTTGTAGAATTTAAAACAACAAAATCATACGCGAACTGAAACAGAATGTTTACACGCCACTTTATTCCTTCGTCTGAATTCTTACATTGTCTTCTTCACAACATTTACACATCCTACCCAGCTTACAAAATATTCGTAACAGTGTGTGCAATAGTTTACATTTCTAGAATTACATTACTGACCAAAATATCTGCACCAGAATTTGATAAACCAAATGCTCCGCAGCACACTATTGTCTTGACGTACTTTACAACGCCGAATGGCTGCCCGCACAAAAAACATACATTGCGTTTCTGCACAAGGCGTTGCTCGGAACGATCTCGCGCGCAAATATCTCTATATATGGTGACGTATCCAGAGAAAGGAAGGAGGATAATAAACAATAAATACAAACAAAAAAAGGAAAAGATAAAAGCCAAAGAACGACCAGGTAAACATGGAATGTCTCGAAGAACAAAGAGTCCTGTTAAATGTAACATAAAAATGCAAGTTACAGGAGCGTTATGGTTTGAACTCAGTGAAAATGGAGGTCAAGGGGTACCACGAAATCGAACGTCTCAATACAGAAGGTAACACCCTAATGCGTAATGGGGAGCACTCGTGTTCACATCTCGGCCTGGACTCCGACTAACTGGACTGAAGGTTTCCGTGGTTTTCCTAAGTCCCTCCAAAGAGACGCTGGAATATACAACAGCTTCCTTCCACAATGTTTCTAATTAATTATTCACTAATTACACTGTCATTAGATATTGTATAGTCTGAGATACCGTATGGTCAGTTAAATAAATAAATAAATACAGAAACACATTACGTCAGAATTTTATTATTTTCCTCCCCATTCAAATCTGTACCATTAGTTGGCATCGTACACGTGAAATTAAATCCAAGACTGCCATGGAAAAAGCAGCATCCAACAAGAAGAAGGTTCTTTTCATCAGCAAATTGGACTTAAATTTAAGGATGAAACTAGGGAAATGCTACACTTGGAGCATAGCTTTGTACGGTGCGGGAGCTTGGACACTTCTGGAAGTATGTCACAAATACCTTAAAAATTTTAACATGTGATGCTGGAGAAGGTAGGAGAATATCACTTACTCCAATCGCGATAAAAATAAGTACTACATAGAGTCAAGGAGCAAAGGAACAGTCTACATATAATAACATGAAGGAAGGCTAACAGGATTGGTCACAGCTGGTGCAGGAACTGCCTTCTAAAACACATTACTAAAGGAAAGATACAAGGGACGGAAAGACAAGGAAGAGGACGTAAGCAGCTACTGAATAACCTTAACGAAATAAGGAGATGCTGGAAGCTGAAAGAGGAAGCACTGGATAGCACTTCTTGGAGCACTTGCTTGGGAAGAGGCTATGGCCCTGTCGTAAGACAAACACGTAACGATGGGTCGCCTGCGCTTACATGTTTGTGTAATACGCAACGAAAGCAGTGCGGAGACATGCTTGTAACTACTTGTTATAGTTACATATTATCTGTCATTTTTGCCTTGGTTTGTTCTTCCCAGCTAGGACAACCTGATGTTAGAAAAGAATACCGGAGACGGTTTCTATGCCCCTGGTTATGAATTTGTTTGTCACTTGACGTTCAGTCAACATAGCAACGTAGTGAGTAATTCTTCCAAATTTCACGCCTCAACTGGTCCAAGAGATAGAGATATTTCGTGGACGTCCTGAGGTCCTTCAAGCAACTGATGGAACACGAAACGGTCATTTCTTTCACATACTTCCCACTTTCTTATGCCTTATCGCCCCCTCAATTGGCGCTAAATTTCCTACGGAGATAAAAGTGACACTGAATGGGTCCGTAAACAAACATTTCACTGTCCACACTTAAGGGCACTTCCGGACAGCTCAGTCTTCACACTTTTTGTCCACATGGTGCCTCGCGCAACTGCGTTTCACTGATACGTATTTTTTTAAAAAATTCATCCACTAAGTACATAATGGGGAGGCAGGCCATACCCCTCTGTCTAACCATCAACATGATACACTTGTAAACCAATTATCGCCCTTTCATTAAAAATTGTTGCTGTGTGAATTTAATTTTCTGTACTATCTGTCCACAATTTGGGCACTGCATGAAATTAATTTTTTTTAACATCAATTGACAATTATGGTAAAATACCTGCTTTACATGACGTTCAGTTCAGTTTGTATTGAAATCGTGAAAATTTTTTTATCGTCAATGTAATGGTTACGAGCTAAAATTAACACTTACACATACAGCTATCACTATCCATAAAATTCTTTCCGGTAGAAATATAACTAATTTTATGTAACATATTCCTGCTGAGAACCTAACAGCAACTCAGCTAGTCAAAAAATTCCTCATTCTATTCGCAGCCCATTCATCCAGTTCCCATCCTCCTTTGGGTTTCTTAGTATAGATTTCGTATTATCTCACCATATAAGCGATTGGGGGGGGGGGGAACACGGCATATATAAATGGCTTGGCCCTTCTGTACGCTTCAAATACAATTATTACTAACATGCCTAACATGGCCATGTATGGTTTATCAAACTGTGGTACGCGTACCACTCATGGTAGCTCAACCAATATTTACTGGTACATGGCCTAAATAAAAATTCCAAATACAAAAAAGGAAAAAATTAAAGAAATATATATAAAACATAAGCACATATATTTGCTAATACGCAACACTGGTGGCAACATTATATAACTTACTGCCACTGTCAGCCAGTGTTCCCAACTTCAACTTTTTAAATTAAATACAAAAAAATCTGTGACACATTTAAACTGTGAAATTTCATTTAGTGATACGCCAGCAAAAAAGTTTGAGAACCCCGGTGTTACTGTGGGGACGAGAAGGTCTAGACATCCCTATTAACAAAGCAACAACTATCCAATTTATATGGTATAGCCACAGTGAACACAAACAAACAAAACGACGCAAGAAACAATTTGTCCGGCAATCTTCTGAAGAGCGTGCATACAGAAACAGAAAAACCCCTAAATTTGTGCCCCCTTTCTACCATTCTTCCGAAATGAACAAAGAAAGAAGAGGCACAAAATGTGTATGTAAAGCAAATTACTACAAATTTATTTAAATTAAAAACTGGCGCTACTAGTTGGTTATAAACTCTCTTAAAATGTATTAATTTTTTCAAATCACAAAGAAGGCGAAAAAATTGATAATTACAGAACAGTAACCTTTCCGCCTATATCAATACAAGTATAGCGCCGTCGTCGTAGTAAAGGCTAATTCACACATGCCATGCCGTTCCCCTGCCATGCCGTGCCGCTAGAGGTTTAGATTGTGTCGTTCCCATATGATTTACACACCGTGTTTAATTCACACATGCCATGCCGCGCCCGTGCCGTGCCCGCGCCGTTCCCCTCCCATGCCGCTTCGAAAGCGACTTCTCAAGGCCACGGTACAGCGCGGCATGGGCGCGGCAGGGGAACGGCATGGCATGTGTGAATTAACATCGGCCGTCTCTCGACGGCCTGTGGGCGACCTGCCTACGTTCGGCTTTTTCCGGCTAACAGGCGGAGTTTCACGAAGGTTGTTAACGAGAATGCTTATCAGTCTTCCATTGAACTGCAGCTGGGGACTGACACCTAAACAACGTCTGTCATGGATGAGGAGCAAGAGTGGTAGCAACAGACTTGAAACGAGGATCCGTTAAACTGTTGGATTAGCAGTTCGGATTTTTCCGGCTACCACGCGGACTTTCACGAAGGAGAAGGCAGGGCAGGGGCGCAGCACGGCATGTGTGAATTAGCCTTAACCTGGCTACGAAACGGACATCCGATAACTCGTCGTTCGATTCCCAGCGAGGGAAAAACGTGTTTTTCTTTGGTTGTCGAGCCAACCCAGCCTCCTATCCAATAGGCACCGGGGACTTTCTCCCGGCTGAAAAGCGACTGGGGCACGAAGCTGACTACACACCTTCATATAGTTCCGATGTTAAGTGCAGCTATACCTCCACTTCCTCTTTTGGCTTCACGGCCTGCACAGGGACGTCTTTACGTTTTCTGCCTATGGGTATATATAAAGCTAAATGTAATTTCCGGATTGGTGGCAGACCGCAAATCACCAAATGATAAGCACTACTTTAGAGTCCCTGCGAATGCAAGCGAGCTGTTACATACATAGTATTGGGCATTATACGTACAGACATTATGACCCTTTTGATCGACACTGCAAAATAAAACAGCTGCGGAGAACACGACGCTGCTCCACATTTTACTGTTCTGGTTGACTGTACGAAGTACTGTGTGCCTGGATGTTCGCCAAGTGGACCGGAGAACATCTAGGGACATAAAGTTAACAACCCTTGGAAGGCTCGCATTTAAAGACTTCTGGCTGGGGTACGCAACCTTCAGAGTGGCTGGCTGGCTAGCATTCACGGAATTAAATAGGGCGAAATAGTGCCGTGATCGTTACGAATACCGTAGCGTGGTAGAAAGATGCTCCATGTGTGTGCTGCTTAAATCTCTCGAGTTTCAAGTGAATTAGGAAGTGCTTACAAAACCGTTCACTTTCTGGAAGGGGACTGGGAAAATCCCTCGGGGAAAAAGGGAGTAACTGGCACATAACGAAGTTGAAAAGTTTAAGTAATGTTGTAAGTTTTAAAAGGATCGAAAGGAAGAGAATGGGAAGGTTGTTTTGGAGAGAGTCCTGCTAATAAATTTTATGGTGATAAAGATTTGTTAGTGTTTGTGTTCGCGTCGCGAGATTTACTGTATTTTGGCAAATAAGTAGCTCAGAATTGGCCCCTGACTGAGTGACGGTGACATTACTACAATTTTATTTTCTACTGGAAGTAATTTCTGTTAAACTATGAAGAAGACAGACTGCCAAAACAGCACTATAGAAAGATTCTTAACGTTCATACGCCATAGCACAAAAGGTACTCGTGCACGGACTTCATGGATGATACAAAATATCCCTTAAATATTTGACGGTAGTTCAACTGGTCAAGAATGTGCCTGCGTTCACGGAGTCGAAGAAAAATTACAATACTCACAGAAGTTAATAACTATACAGTTTTTGAGTTAGTTACGTGCAATCGATACACGCCGTTCGCACTCTCTTCTTGCAAGATCAAGTTTGGCTCACTCGTATTTTGATGTTTTATAAACAGCCATGGCCCTTGAGGATCCGAAGTCTGCACTCTGTATAAAATTAGCAGATCATATTTCACGCTACATGTCCCACCCATCCTAACTTCTGTTCATCACACTGGGTAGAATCTCTTTACTATACACCTCACAGTTATAAAATTCTCTCCAGTGCCAAGGCGGTTTGTTGCTTAAGTTCATGGTAAATTGCACATAACTCCATAAAACACAATTCGTATTGTAAAGCTGACAGTCGCTCAGCTGGAAAATTACATCCACGTCTTTTACGAGATTCACCGATTTATCAAGCCTGCTATGTCAGCAGGCGGCTGGTATAATGTAGCCAGTGTAGCGACACGCTTACAGGCTGAACGGTGGGGGGCGAGGTTTTCCGGACTCGTCCAGTCCAATCCCGAAATCCACCCAGCCTCCTGTACGATGGGTACCGGGTCTCCTTCCCGGGAGTAAAGCGGCCGGAGCGTGGTGTTCAGCACCCTTCTAGCACCGGGGTCGAGTGTGGGTACAGCTCTAACTCTGTCTCCCGTCTGTGGCTGTTCGGCACGTAACGGGACAGCCTTTACCTTTACCTTCACTGTGTCAGCAGTAGCAAATGTCTAGAGCCTATCCTCATCCACATGAATCCACTCCACACTCTTGCGCCTTATAGCAATATACCAAACACCTATCCTAATAATGCTGTCCTCCCATCTACACCCAATTTACCGCACACAATTTTGAGTACAATCTTCACCTCTGCCATTCATCTCTTCCCCTTTTGATGTGGTTACTCAACTGAAAATCCTGCATGACTTTGCAGTTTTCCTACTCTGGAGTTACTGCACCTTTTATCGTCACCGTCGTCATCGTCGTCGTCGTCGTCGTCATCATCATCAGCATGTAACGTAACCTGGTAACCTAGTGAGTCAACATTCGCACTTACCCAATTTTGTTCTTCTTCTTCATCTTGTTTGCATTTTGTTTGGTTGTGTAATTCAACTGCATTTGTATATTTATGTGTGCGTGTTCGTTTCAACCAATTATTATTAAACGGGCCAGTTTAAGCTCTCTATCATTTTAGTTTATTGTTTCTGTATTCTCATATTTCCGATAATTTTAGTTACAAATTAAAATAATTAACATCTAAAAATAATAAAAATAAACGTACGTTTAAATTATATTAATTCAAAAACTAGAATATAGGCCCGGCCTCGAATATGCTCACTGTAACCAAACCCTCAACCCGCAATAACGATGAAATGTTATTCAACCAATGCTTCTGTCCAATCGTTCGTATCATCTGATCCTAGCAAATATGAACGAATGCTTCGTTATCAGATTTACTTGTCCCTGTGCTTGCGAACGACACCAGTACACTCCGCCCGCGCACGGATTAAGAGAGTGTGGGCGGTCTTCAGCTGCCTTGATGCTTTGCGTGGGTGTAGCGACGCTAGGCCACAGCTGCGGCTTGCTGCCGTACGTGGGTGTAAGTGACCGCATCGCAGTGTGAACTGCGACGGACAGTAGACGTAAATGTGAAGATAATATACCTGAGCATGTTATAAAAGCACGGTTTCGTGCAATTGATGGAGATGGGTGGTTTGCGGCTTGTTGCCGTATGTGGATGTAAGTGCCCGCATCGCAGTGTGAATTGCGACGGACAGTAGAAGTAAATGTGAAGATAATATACCTGAGCATTTTATAAAAGCATGGTTTCGCGCAATTGATGGAGGTGGCTGGTTAGTCTCACGCCCCCGCCCCTCTGCTGCCGGAGAAACAGTCCTGTGACACCCAGAAACGAAGAGGATCGGTGCGCAGAACAGCTAGTGGAGAAGAAAAAAACTCTTGGCCCTGGCGGCCAACGGTCGTCCAGCTGTTGTCTAGTTACTACGAGCATACCGACCATGCTATTCAGATGTGTGGGAGAACAGACGCAAAGCTTCGTGCCCTGAGGACAACAATAATGTCACACCAACACC
This sequence comes from Coptotermes formosanus, assembly GCA_013340265.1. Classification (NCBI taxonomy): domain Eukaryota; kingdom Metazoa; phylum Arthropoda; class Insecta; order Blattodea; family Rhinotermitidae; genus Coptotermes; species Coptotermes formosanus. The sequence goes on along the minus strand of BLKM01011269.1, from coordinate 994,539 downwards.
ACGACAGCTACGTCGACCGTGCCAATGCCCTGAGAGTCGCCGGCCTGTCACCCGGAGGACAGACCCCTATCCTGTGAGGGTCTGGTGAAATCAAAGTGGCAATGTGGCAACTTCTTGTCTGAGCACCTCATTTTTTCCCGTATTATCATTCAACCAATGCTCCACACCCACGAAGCGAACACGGATGTTGTATGATTGCAACAAATGACGGCGTCGTTAAATAACACACTTGAAGAAAAAACGTGACGGAAAAGCAATCAAAACTAAAAACTGGTTGACTGTGCAACCAACAAACTTGTGAAATAAATAAATATTTCTGCCAGGTCGTAAGCAGTACGAATAGTAAAATTTACATTATCTAACGCGTCTGTCGCGGCAGAACGCAGTAAAATAAACGTCCGTGCTGTGCTTTGCGTACAAGAACGTAATGTAATGTATAATGGAAGTGAATATGACTAATGTGCAAAGGGTAACACACAGCGAATTTAAATGGTCCACTGTGGATCTGACATCCACGTGGCAAAAGAGTAGAATGTTTTACAAGCTGGCAATTTATTTCAAAAATATTACCAGGTTCAAATTTAGACAAAACTATAACTCCAGCTAACATAATTTATGAAAATAATAGACCATATTTTGGGTTCTCTTTATAAAAATTGCAGAGTTAATTAATGCGTTGTTTTTTTTTTCATTCTTCCGGCGTACACACAGTTTTATATATTCTCACACCATCATGTCATTAGGTGTAGCATTTACTAATTAAAAATTCCGGTAATCACGTAAATAACACTGTACTGCAGTTTTAATACAATTTTCAATTTTAAAGATTATTTAGTGCAATTAAAGTAATTAGTTCAGTTTGTCCTTGGGACAAGGGTTATGGAGTGAGGAAAACCAGTAGACTGAAATGGTTGTCATATACAGTTAAATACATATAACGTGGTTCTTTGCACAAAACGTCGTCGTAGCCCTTCCCTCTTCTACCTACTCACAGCAGGTGTCGAGGCTGTTTATTTTCACTTGATCACACTCAGACACACACCACAGTCGGTAGGACTCCTCTGGACGAGGGATCGGCCCGTCGCAGAGACCTCTACCTGACAACACAAACACTCACAGGAGACAAATATCCATACCCTCAGTGGGATTGGAACCCACGATCCCAGCAAGATCTCTGCCGCAGACGTACGCGTTAGACCGCGCGGCCACTAGGATCGGCCTTTGCACAAAACATAAGTGCGCAATTATGTAGCATTACGCCTATATTTACACCAATACGTCTCAACCTTTGTTTATGTGTCTAATAGCTAATACTTAGCCTGTTTGGAGGGGGGAACACAATCACAAAAATTGGGCAATACTTGGCGAGCCTTTAGATAGCCGTTTCTCTTTCAACCATTTAGCCTATGCGAAAGGCCTGCTCCTCTTAACGACAATTTATATGCTCTTAGCCTCTTCGGGCGATCTATTCCTCTCCTTCCGAGCAGGCTGCTGTTACGATAACGCGGTAGGCCAACATCTCCCGAACTTACGTGGCCATGGAAACATTCTGGGCTTGAAATATAAAGATGAAACCCAACAGAAGTCTGAAAAACACAACAGAATTTAACACATGAAACTTGTTTCCATACCTAAAAACTGACAGCTGTAATGCTCAAGCAAACCTGTAGATTTTCTGCACTGAGCATTGTTGGAATGATAATCAGATGGGAAAATCGAAGTACTCCCAGAAAAACCTATTCCATTGCCAGTTCGTCCACCACAAATCATAAATTTCCTGACCTGAAACTGATGCCAGGCCTCCATGGTAAGAAGCCGGCGATTAACAGCCTGAATCATTGGACGGCCCTTGCACAAAAACCTTAAAGAACCTCCCAACAAAAAAAAAAACACACATCTTTACATGCATATTTTAAACGAACTAAATGAACTTTGGCTGTCTTTCCTTACTGTTAGGGGTTCACACAGGACACTTGCTGAATACCGAGGTAAAATTATTTTATTCCAGAGATCTCTGGTTAACGTCTCGAATCACAGATCAGTGATCCTGACTGAAGTAAGTCGTGACCGTCTGAATTCCCTCTGGGGAAAGAAAGGAGTAGGCTAGAGTCTCTCACTCCGGGCGTTGGTCAGAAAATAAATTTACTAGACATATATTTCGGATGGTTTGTTTTCATCTCTAATAAACGCAGTTTGTATTTCATTGTACTGCTACCCTACGGGTATTTCAGAAGTCCCCGACACGACTGAAGCATTTATCACTCCGTGGGACCAGATATTTTATTCCCTATTGACAGAAGTCCGTGTCTTTTGTTATCAGGCATGTCACAAATGCTTCCACCTCGCAATTATCTTCAGATCTGTGGCCGCCAAAATTTTGCTTCAGCGGTGGACACAGCTGAAGATCGCTCCGCGACGAATTCCGCTGATATAACATCAGTAACTGCACATTTTTTTGGGCATGAAATTGTAAGAAATGCAGACTTATACTCTTACCGACACTGATAGATTATGACCGATTACTTCCGTGTCCTTTATAATTCAACATCCAAAAACAATCCATTACATTACAGACGTACTGCATACCGAAAAGTACCTAGGCCTATTTTCTCAATTCTTCCTACACCTCATCAGTCGATAAATCTCACGTAGTACTGACGTAAAAACAACAGACCAGTTGTACAGACAGAATGAACTGCAACGTCTACGATCATACGCCAACGCAAGCGCTTGCAGCAGGCACACAGACCTGCTTATGAAGACGTCAGTTTGTAATGCGGGACAGCCGTCTAAGCAGGCGCACTAGTTTAAACTCCCTGTCACAGAGTCCTTGATTTTCCTTCAATAATTAATACGTTCAGGTTGAGGTTGTTTCAGGTGGCACACAAAACAGACCAGTCCTGTGTAACATTTGACACAGAATTCTTATTCTTAGTACAGCAGTGGTAAATGTAGCTCTCGGAAGAACAAGGGCTCTATTTTCGAAGACAAAAGGATTTTCTGATACTAGAAGAAACAAGGAGGAAAAGTACACACAGCGTAATAATTCAGGATCTTTCATCCCTTTTTGTTTAATTTAATTTAATTAACGGCTGTTGCATTAGGTGTAATTATTTTTTATTTAAATACACACAGCTGTGAGAACATCATCCTACAAATTGAGATGGAAGGAGCTTAATTTAAGTATTATCTACAGTAAGACAGGCGTGTAATCTCTATGTTCGAAAGAACATTATTGATTGTTGAATATATAACATTTGGGAACATAGGCCACCCGGCAGCGTCTCTTTCAATTGTCTCAAAAGAACAAAGTTTGTTTTACCAAAGAATGCTTAACGGTTGTGACATTACGTCCAATTATATTTGAATTAAATATAGCCATTTACAAATACATAAAATAGGTTCATTTAAATATTATGAACATCAAATGCTTTAGTAATATCTGTCTGTGCAGGGACGATGGCTGTTGATTTTTCAATATTTGTATAAAATTTTAGATATGTACAGACACCGTCCAAGTCGTTTAGTTACCTCAAGAATCGCGATATTACAATATAGGTAATGTACATGAAGAATGTGGCGCCTTCGCGTATTGTTTATGCCAGGGCTGTGGAGTCGGTACACAAAACTTCCGACTCCGACTCCTCAATTTTTAAAACTCCGACTGCTTCATAAAGGCTCAATATGCATTAATAATGGTAAACCTAAAAGATATTTCAACACCACCACGTAAATCATGTGGTTAACTTTCAGACTTAGAACCTATATTTAAGTATAAGTCTAATGGTTACTGTAGCTATCAGGGTTCTGGGTTTGGTGTATCTAGTTAAGATTTAAGATTGACCTCAGAGTCGGAGTCGGCACATCTTTACCGACTCCGACTCAACCTAAAATTCCTTCCGACTCCGACTAATCAGCCCTGGTTCACACTCCTCGGCTATCGGAATGCCCTGACACCATTTCACTCGAAGAGATCGCTTTTATGGCGACTAAACGTTGCCGGTCTTCATGTAAAGTGCCAGATATTTTTGTCCGATTTTAACCAAATTTGGAGTTTCTCCACAGATTTTCATAAAGTCCCCAATATCAAATGTCACGTAAAGCCGCGCTAACACATGCAGACAGATGGACAGAAGGCCAAAAGGAAGGACTAACAGCCCTACACAATCTCAGATGAAGACAGCCTTTATGGCGATTTAATGTAGCCGGCAACAATAAAACGTACTTAGGCCTCCACATAAAGTGCCCGATATTTCTGGCCGATTTTACCCAATATGAGTTTTCTCGGCATATTTTCATTAAAGTCCTCAATATAAAATTTCAGGAAAATCCGCCCAGTTAGCGGCGCGCTGATACTTGCGGACAGACAGACAGACAGACAGACGGACGGACATGACGAAGGTAACAGGCGCTTTTCGCGTCTATGCCAACGCGCCTAAAAGTGCAATATTCGTTCCCTTTTCTCTGACACTTATTTCCAACCATTTGGCGAGATGGCTTGGGATGCGCGCAGAAACCGATGTATGTGTTCATGTCAAGTGGCTGTTAAAATTATCCTACCTGCATGGAAAGAAAACTGGCTCAGAAAAATGTATTAAACACTTTACGCAAAATTTCACGGAAATTCCTTCAGCGATGCTCGACTTATTTCATGTGCACACACAGACGGACGAACCCCTTTTAACATACACTCTGCGCGCCTGCGGACAATCATATCTCGAGTTCTGCTCAATATATTGTACAGTGATACGTTTACTTTGCTCCAAAATGAATGGAAGAAAAAATACCGACGTGGTGATAATTTTAACGGAGCCTGTACATACAGAAGTCTCTACTTTTCATACAACATCACCGTAACTGAACACATCTAACGCACTGATATTCTGCCTTATTTAGACGTCTGCGTCTACTCTATCGACATACGCATTTCGACGCCCCTTCAGTGCCTAATTACGTCACACTGGTTTTCATATGCTAGGGAATGCCTTCAGCCACACGACTGGAACATAATCTACGTTATATAAAGTCCTGTTTTGTGGGAAGCTGGAGGTGAACCATCACGACAGGAAAGACACATCCATCTTGACCTGTTCAGTACTAGATAACTAAGTCCTCATCTTCAAAAATTATTTTTTACGACGTAACAAAGCACCATTGGGGTGCACAAATCACGGGCACCATGTCACCCAGGTGGCTAAACTGTTTACAGTGTCGTCTAGCATCTGTGAGTCCTCGGCATGGAACCTCCTTCATGTCACCCTTCTGGTGCCCAGAATGTCGTGGTGTCTCCTAAGACTTTGGAAACTCTATGCTTCCCTGCAGTATTCTCGCACTTTTTATGTTCAGGTCTGAGATTTGGTCTCTCAAACAATACTGTATATGTCTACGTATCTTACATTTACCCCATACATGCCACACCAAGATGTTCTCTATTTGACGTTGACATTCATCTGAGTAATTAAAATCCCTTGTTTCTATCATGCCTGAAGGCGTATCACCGTCCATAAAAGCCTGCCATCTCATTTTTCTCGACTGTAGCTTACACTGTTCTTGATTTAATCCACCTGAGGTCACTTAGTTCCAAAATGCCAACAACAAACGCCTGGCTGTGTATACTTCAAGGCAATGAAACTATTTACTTAAACAGGTTTTAAACTGGTTGCTGTCCCAAGTAATTACATACACAATGTTCTACATACTACGTTTCAAAACACTATAAATTAACTTCAAATTAAAGAACCCCTTGGAATTGAACACTGCAATGATCAACTGTACTAAATTGAAGTTAACACGTGCGCTCATTAGGAAGCAATAGCCATTCAGTGCCAAACGAATCACCCTATTCGAAACAGAACACATTATTTACAGTGCTACATTGGAATGGAAATCATTGTAGCCACTAAACAATGCAGAATCACTAATGGAAATATAGCCAGCAACTGATTATGGGGGACTCAGCTGGTATCAAATAATTTAAAACTGAACTGACCACATAAGTTATTTAAGGCAGTGTTCCTGACAAACGCATGTCATATTCCATATTAATTTATAGTCGTATAAGCGTTTCTATCATCTGTTGCATGCCCATGACTTGTATTTCATTAGACATAAAACATATCACCTGAAGGATGCTTAATACCGCATAACCACGAAAACAGATATTGATGGCTTTTAGACCTTTGAGCTGCAATAACTGTGTATTATGAAGTAGCAAATTTACGAAGAATAAACGCCTACTGATTCAGAGGTATGCTCAGACATATTCAAGATCATTTTCCCTCATTATTCAGTACGATGTTCTAACAATATACAGGGGAAAATTTCCTAATTTTAAGACACAATTATTCTGTTTTATTTTTATGCTTTCAGAGCAAGTCTCAGTGCGTTTGTTGAAAAGACACAGATGTTCAGCGTGGGATTTTGAAAGATGACAAAAGATTCTACATTTCAATTAAATTTTTAATATCAGAGTTTAAGACAGAAAGTAATTACGTTTCGAAAGGAGATCTCAGCTTTAGCATTTATATTGTTAAATAAAAGTACCTTATTATATCCTTTTCACTCGTATTTACATGTTAGGATCAATTTTTCTGTATCACGAATACTTCTCTTAGGGAAAAGGAAATTCGTCCTTATATTTGATTCACTGTAAAATGCGTACATTAGACTTTGTGCATTAGATGACGTAAATTTATTACCGCCTGTGTTACGTCTTACAAATTAATTTTACTCTCCTCTTCAGATGATTGCTTCTGGGCTGACTGATTTCCGCCTTGCCCAATCAGACTGCTGAGCCTGATCGCAAAACTGCCAGTAAGTCTCTCTTCTACTTAAATACGCCGTCACCAGCTGGGACTGTAAATCACGAATTGAAGTACAGTAGTGAACAACAGACTGGAAAGGACGTGACATGAACGGCTGTGGCCTGGTTTAAGGTACTGTCCCTAAATTTTCCCGGAGGAACTGAGTAAAACCACAAAGCACCCCAAGATATCTAGTATCCCGGTACCTGATTGAACAGGACGCCAATTAAACGCAAGTTAGAAGCGTCGCCGCCTCAGACAACGTGCTTGATATCTGTCGTCAACACTGAACAGAATTCTAAATACCTTCTACTGTAACGACAGATGATCACGTGCATACAGCGACTTACTTTCAGTTTGCTGTTTGACTTAACCTTTATCCTGCTAATGTGGAATATATGGTGAGCTGCTAATAATGCCAGCACCACTAATGTGTAATATTTGGTGACCTACATTTGGCAACGCTGAAAGGAGCCTCTTTGTCTCTCTCTCTCTCTCTCTCTCTCTCTCTCTGCACAATGTCTCAACACTGAATCAATCGTGAAAGACGTCCTATGTCATATCTGTGCGCACACAATTACTCGGCTACCAACTAGACCCTTAAGGGTCTAGTTGGTAGCCGAGTAAGTGTGTGCACACAGATATGACATAGGACGTCTTTCACGACTAATTCAGTGTTGAGACATTGTGCTTTACATTGTATCTCCTAAATATAACCGTAGGCTATACCGCTGAATTGCTCTGCTCCTTATGGTTACTGCAACATGATTACTACGATAAAACCGAATACAAAATGCTCCAAGCCTTACGAATTGTAGAAAAGCCTATATTGCACCATAAAAGCAAGAACGCGAAGGTGCAGTTCGTGCTGGAGTACACGCATTTCCCTTATACGTTATTTAAACTTAGAGTATTAAGTGCAGTTTTAGTTACTACGCTGATTCTGAGTCGTAGTGATTACTGCGATTACCGTTTTTCTGAATTGGCCCGCCCGTGTTGGCCGAATGTTTATTAGCAAGTTTGGGAAATAAAAATTTACGAGCTTAGGATGGCCCCAATGGCAGAAGTTCGTGTGAAAGTCCATTAAAACCCCTCCAGCCGTTCTCTAAATGAAACATACGGACAGACAGACATGGCCTACGCTATATGAGCTCAATATCTGAACATCACAAAACTAAAGCATAAATGCAGAAATAATACTAACTACATTGCGATTATCTTTGATTATACGGACGATTAATTAACTTTGCCATGCAGCGTCTTTCTTAAAAATTCGATGGTCACATAACTGTAAAATAAATTATTTTCTTTAACGAAACTAAAAAAGGCTTTATTACCGCACCAGAAAATCCAGCCATCCGGGTCTATAGTAGGCAAGAAACGGTGCCGCCCCTTAAAACATATTTCCCTACAACTCATCTTAATAATGTCCTCATTTGGATGCTAAAATCGGATAAAGAAATTATTGTAAGGTGTGCATTTATTTTAGAAAGATATTCATCTGATGACGATAGCGGCTGCCGAAACAAGTTGCACAAGTATAATGTGGAAATAATGTGTCATGCTGGCCTACTAGTTGTATAGGTTGAAACATTTAGTACAAGGCTCTATACGCACAGCACGACGCTAAATTGCACATTGCGTGGGACTTCCCCGGTCACAACTGCACGAACGTATTGACTCGAATGTGCTACATGCGCCTCCCATCTCATTTTCCTTCATTTAAGAACCGTAACAGTGTTACGTGAAAAGTTCAAGCAACAATGCTCCTCATTCTCTCTCTCCTGCTGTTACTTCCTGTTCGTTAGGTCGCTAACATGTGTGAGGTACCGTCAGCAGACATGAAGAATGGCACAACTCCCGCACGCCGAATCAACTTGAAGTAACCGTGGAAGTCACTCCGTCCTTCGCGACTACGTTCCTCTTGCGAGTTGAAAGAAGAGGGTCTTCGTGGCAGCTAAGGTTCCTCGCAGAATACCAACTAGGGATCCTACACCCTCACCCCGTAAGGTTACCCTCTTGTTCCCCTTACAAATCCATCACACCCCCTGCACGTACAACGTGGGGGAAAATTAAATTAGCCCCTACTCCAACCCCTGGTTGCCTTCCTGCCACGAGCTACACATAACCCATGCCAATTTTTACTGTGTTCTCTGTACGTTCATGTTCTGCTAAAAGTAGTGTAGAAATAAAGTTTAGATTTTATAAATCACGATATTCTTGGCACTTACGGTACACGGTATGTAACTTTAAACATACAATATTATCAATGAAAGCCTGAAGTTCTCTGTAAGGGCCACACGAAGAACAATTATAAATTATCAGCAAAACATAAAGAAGGCTACAATGAACAGAACACACAGTCTATCGCACACTGAATGCGACCTCATTTACCCTAGATTATCCCGGCTTTCAAATGGCGGTTCTGATGGCCGAGTCAAAATATAAACTTCGCGCCTGAAGTGAAGAAAAATTACACTTACGCAGTTTGGCAATAACCAATACACTGCCATGTACCTTGGTATCACTAAGAAATTACAACAGAAAAAAGCTACACGGTCACGAACATTAGCCTGCACTTCCTGTGGAGGAAATTACACTAATAACAACACATGAAAAACTGAGTAATGTGAAGGGAATATTTAATTCTAGAATAACGTATTATGGCTTTTGTAACACTCGAAATAAGAAACATAAATAAAAATGAAATTAGTTCCGCGTCCATGGCTTTCTTTCATGACCGAGTTAATCTGTAGACCTTAAAAGCAATTTCCTTGAAGCCCATAGCCTGAGTTTTAGTAAAACCGGTTTTCATATCAAGGACTGGCGCTACCTTCTGCCAAACATTAACAGACTACAACGTATACTGTTTATATTGCTTTCGAAATAAATATTGTTTCTCAGAGCTAGTTTCATATTTAAATTCATATGAGGTATAACGACTGTTTCTATGTTAGAATATGCATTATTTATAACAGTAAATAAATGGTACTACACAGGAACGAAAGCAGTTAGTTGACAAGTTACAATATTAAATGAACGGTTAGACATACATAATCCAAGAAATTATTGCCTACTTTTGGCAACGTTCAGACCAGCTACAACGCTTCACCCAACATGACAACAAACGACGGGGTTCACTTACCTGCAACAAAGAAGAAACGACACATACAATACAGTAACCTAACATCTGAACGGAACAGCGCTCAACATGCCCTGACCATTTTGCGTTTCAAATATAATAGTGTATTGAATATTTCTGAGGTAACAGCTTGTCACGCCGCATACTTTGTCACTTGTTTACCACACCATAGGCAGCCACACACTTGTTATCTCTGCACTAACTACAGCTTCACATTCCGGAAGACTGTTTCTTAATACGTAAACTTCACCTGAAAACTTAAAACAACGGCGCAGTACACAGCGCGGCATGTTAGCAAGCAGACAAAAGTAAGTTATAGCTTGAGTCTGACGTGTTATAACATCCAGTCACAGGGAATTATAATTTGAAAAGACTAAAAGCTACTAAATGCAGCAACCCCTCACATGTAAGAAGCACTGAGGTTTCATTGCAGGAATATCCATCAATATTTGGCGTAACACCCCAAATCGCGCCCAGTCCGCCTCATTATTGAGGCTTCCAGATCACAAACAATTAGACACACACACTCGGTATTATTCCTCTAAACGAGTGATCAGCCCGTCGCAGAAGCCGCTACCTACACAAAAAGCAGAAGTGACCAACATCCATGCCCTTAGTGAGATCCAAGCCCGCCATCCCAGAAATCAAGCGGCTTCGGACCTACGTGTTAGACGGCACGCCCAACGGGACAGGCATAAAACTGTCTTAGACACTGGGAATTTCTGGTGTCGTCAGGATCATCTCAAATCAAGCAAGTTGTCCCGTCCGTTTTTGCACGTCCTGGACGCCAGTGGCATCTGTAGCTTGAACAGCAGACCTTCCATGTCCCCAGAGATACAGATCTATGGGTGTAAACAAAGGGAATGAGCAGGTCATGCTGTATGTGCCTCCCCTCGTGTCCCTCATTCCGCAAACACGCTATCCAATAATGCACAAACTGCATGATGAAAATCGGACGGAGGAGTTTCATGCAAAAACCATAAATGAATCTTGGTATGCAGATTCACCACTGCAATACATCTGGAAGCATGTTTTGCACACACTCGTGCTAAAGTACCCCATTCAGAAGTCGTGAAACAGAGTAGGATCCCAGAAGTCTGTCTGCCACGATGGCTGCCCACATGTTCAGTGAAAACTGTCGCTGGCGTCTGGAGGGAAAGGTACCGTGTGGCTGTTCACTATGCAAAATAACTACTCCATCTGCTCAAAATCCTCTTTTTTATGTAAGTAACATGAAATACGTAAATGCAGGATTGCCAGCGCACTTTCTAAGATATCACTGGCAAGGCCTTTTTTGGGAGATAAACCTCTTACCTGCGGAACTCCCTCACATGTGGCTCCCTGAATTCCTCTCTGGATTTGCAGAAGTCACACCAAATGTACTCCCCTCTAACCGAGGCGCCAACATTGTTCGTAGCCGCCCACGTCCATTTGACCGCACGTTAAATGTACCATTCTTCCTAAGCCATCCATCAGTGGTGGAAAAATTTTTTCAGGCTGCAATTACACGACACAGAAAGCGTTTTGGACCAAACGACGTGCTTCACGTTCATTGCGTAATCTCGGCCAAACATCAGATTATGCCGGCCATTTCAACGTAAGCGTACTGTGGCACTTCACCAGTTTGAAACTTCGAACTGAACAGGCTAGTTTGAATCAGCTACACGCAGGCTCCCCGCTGCCCTTGCTCCACTGACACTGCGAAAGTTGCAAAGACTCAATGCGAGTTGCAAATAGACTGCTTTTTAGCTAGAGGTGGAGGCGTCGGACATTTTCGTTATCTTCAGGAGGCCGTAACGGGGAACTATAAAATACAACTAACATATTCCACGCGTTTCTGTGTATTTCGACGCACATACTGCAATATCTTAAAATACGCCACAAAATCTTCGTTCTGTATCCTATCGAATCCCTCACACAAAAACAGCTTATTACTTGAGGCGCATCAAAGAAATAGGATATGAAAAAATATGGTCTTCTGGGATGTGACGCAGTGCAAGTTGCTATATACGTATGCTTGAACACCAGCGTTTGGCGAAAAAGCGTTACTTCTAACTTCAGTTCACTTTTTACTGAAGATGGAAGCAGCACGTTCCTCCGAAATGTTTCCTATATATCAAACTGCATGGTGTTATGTCCTAGAAGACCATATCTTCATGTTTAACGCCGACAGAACCTCCAACAAAGAGGCCATATCTGTGAAGCTAACACGCTGCTTGCCACTTAAAGCGCAAGGCTTTCCTCGGCTTATTTAATGACGTTCAGTAAATTGCATGGCTTATACAGGGCCTAGACGTCACTGAGAGTATGACTGTGAAAGAAGAATTGGGTACGGTGCGCGGAAGTACGGCGTAGTCTTACCCATCTGGTCTTCATCAGAGGGACATACTGTTTCGCCAACAATACAGCGGTCTCCATTTTAGTAAAACATGTCTTGATTTTTTAAGCCTTGGAAAGTGATGGACGAAATAAGGAGTATCATTTGAACAGGGTACTGCAATTTCGTAACCCGTAAAATGAAGGGAATGTCTTGCGTAATTGAGTATGGGATTCTCAACAAAAACAAGGCTCGATTGAGTAACTACAAAACCCCCTGTGAAAAAACATCGATTACTTTTGTTCGAAGGAATCTGTAAGGCCTAGATATATTGGAAATAAAATACTGTTATATAACCTGACAAATAAAACTAACAGCTTTTGCATTGTAACAGTGGAAATTTCAAGTTTCCACGATAATCCACTCACACGCGAAGGAGAAGTGGGCAATGGGAAGCTGATAATCTATAATTTTTTAAGTACAAGTTTTCTGGCAGCCGTGACTGTAGGATTAAATGCAGCAATTGATCGGCTTTGCCCCTAAACGATTTCGGAAGATCACATAAAACGTTATATTTTCAGTGACGTCTTTGCGATAAATTATGAAACTGAGATATCGTGCACAAAATATATTTCCGGGCATTTAGAGTACAGAATTTATGGCTCCTGAAGACAGTTTTATTTTATATCTTGGACGTCTGTAATATATTACAAACATTCTCCCCACTGATGCAGAAACCATTCAATAAACCTGGAACTCCATCTTTGGTTCCTAGGCGTAACAGACCGCTTCTGCTTACAGGAAAACAAAGGTCTGGAGTGAACATGGGGCGCATTTAATTTAAAAAATACGAAGGATTAATAGAAAGGTTAAAATAAAGAAAACAGTTGTTGCAAATGCTCTTAGGTTTACACGCAGCAGAAAAAAAAAGAATAATTGCATTTGAAATCAAATTAAATCCAGACACACTAAAACTTACTGTTATTTAGAAGGTTAGAGCACACAAACATATTCGATTACTGTCGAAGAGATCATGTTAACAGCGTTCTGTGATGACTCAGTGCTGAAACACTATCGTATCGTGTAGACAAGTGACACTGCGTCAAAGTTCCACCATCGTCAACCCTGCTCTCTGCAAACAAAAAATGTGCTATTCTCGGAATAGACTGCGACACTCAATCGCCTTCAAATATTTAAAACTGTATGAAGAATGTATCAGGAACTTTTACATACTTTAGCTATTTATTTCCCGTGGATTTATTAAGTAATACATATTACAAGTAAGTATATATAGAGTATAAGTATAAAGTATACATATTATAAGTAAGTAAATATATATACTTTTTCTACTACACCTTTTCCCATTTCCATTTCGCCATGAAACCCTTTCGCACAAGAAAAACTGCAGAACTCCTAACACAGTTCCTACATACAAGCTAAAGTACTAGATCACAAACAAGTATGGATAACAACAAATAAATATTTAACAACGACATGCGATCAGCGTGTTACATAATTACACATATTTAGAAACAAAAATTAAATTACACTACAAATTAAGCTTAAAAACTAACACGCTTATGTTTTCACTGAAGTCATTCTTGTGATTTTTAAATGCACGCAAGGGTGCAGTCACTGTCGGAAAATTTCTGTCCCTACGAAGTGGTCGATGGGTGTCCATGCTTCGGTCGATAATGCAGTCTCAGTCTTTGCCGATTTAAATTTTTCTCTGCGTAGCAGTACCAGAGCGTGTGCTATGATGAAGCATTTTCGAAGGACATACCGTGCACATTCACTGAAATTGTTATTTAATATTACCATCTAAAAGCTACAATATACAAGAGTGCACCAATAGGAGCGTTACGTATGTAAATCATTGATGGAAATGGAAACTGTCAAATTTTACCTTTCAAATTTGGAAAGGCAGCAGCGCTGATCTCATGCATCGCCTGTAAACTAAGCCAATAAACAGTGACGGGAAGGATCGCGCTCTTCAATTTTCGATTCCCTCTTCAAAATGACTCCCCTCTCAATCATTGCTGGCATTAACATCTCTTTGCAAGTCTGTCGTCAGGAAAAAAATCTATTTAGAGGGGGCGTTATTTACACCGACCCCAGCGTGGGATGTCTGCCTATTAGCAGCGTTCCTGTCACAGATGTCTCGTTACATCTCCGCTCATTACGCGGGAGCCGCACTGCAGTTCGATGGCTAACAGACACATGAAAGTTGCTTTCAATATAACCATCCAGCGCAGGATGACTTCTCAAGCAAGCCACGTTAAGGCTGGTCTTAAAATTCAACGGATTTGGTCCTTTAACCTACACTGAATTATAATTAATTTTTAGTTAATCCCTAGGACTGCTGTGGATGATATTCGGCCCATCGCAATGACTCTACAGAACACAGGAAAACACAGGAATCCATATGTGCTTGTTTGCAGGGATCACAAAGCAAAAGCAACAAACAATCCAAATTGTTTTTAAAGAAGCATTATAATACACTATTTAACACACCAATATTGCTTTATAAAGGCTGGACGGATTATTATTATTATTATTATTATTATTATTATTATTATTATTGCCTCTGTGGGCTGGCATAGCGTAATCGGTATAGCAACTCTCTATGGGCTTGATGGTCCGGGGATCGAATCCCAGTGAGAGGGAGATTTTCCGCACTCGTCCAGACCGACCCTGGGGACCGCCCAGCCTCCTGTAGAATGATTACAGGCTCTCTTTCCCGGAGGTAAAGCGGCCGGGGTGGTATTGACCACCCACCTCATCTAGCGCCGAGGTTAAAGAAAGAGTAGAACTATACTTCTGCTCTCCTTCTGTGCCTTCATTGCCTGTTCTAGGGTGAACCTTATCTTATTATTGCCTGTATCATTACTGTTAGGCCAGCGGCACTTTTAATATTTTTGCTATTACCAAATCGAAACCATGTGCACGATGAAATTAGGATTACTTCCCTCAAAACAGAACGTCGAAACGTCGGTAACAAATTATCAATAAACAAGGCGACAAATGGCATCAGACTGCAGCCTTTATCAACATCGTTCTGCAACCCTCACGTCACATAAGAGTAGAATTAATTATGAAAATGTTTGCTATCATTTGGCTTAAAGGTTTTCATATTTCCTTGTCCAACGAAACACGATTAAAATATTGGCCTAAAACTATTGTTTTATCTGCACTTTTGTATGGGTGTGAAACACTGTTTCCCACTTCGAGGTAAAAAATAGATTGTGAAAAGTGTATCGAAAAACGCGAGTTGCTCAAAATGAAATGAATAAAGTATGGCAATGGAGAAAATTAATACATGCTGAGGCACTTCACGATACTTACCCTTCACGTACTACTGTCAAGGTCATTTCAAGAAACGAATTAGATAGGGAGACATGCAACATGTAATAGAAGAATAAAGATTTTAGACAACAACTAATCGTAGAACCTGAAAGGAAGGGTGGATTTTGAAAGGCAAACGCGAAAATAAGGTTATCTAAAAGAAACAGGGTACAAATATGTGAATATGATTCGTAGTTCAGGACGTGGTCCAATCATGGACTTTTGTGAATACAATGATGGATCAAACTCAAAAGCTTCACAAAATATGTTACACAACTGCAGTGTTCTAACCGGATGCCCACCTGGAGGATTTCAGGATCACCTTAATGCACATACTTCCTGAGCGGGAAGCGGAAGTGCAACCAGGCGTAACAATCAGATTAACCGACTACGTTTAAATTTACTCTACTTGTCTCTTACCAGTTATTATACTCCTTCTGATACTTCATACTTTGCGCTTAACAGAATGCATGTGCTACATTTTTATGTAAGTTTAAAGGCTTGTTTTAATTACGCAAATGTAACGAAAGAACACCCATATTAACGACTTGGAACTTCGTTGATATAAAGCATTACAGAAGTTTGACTCTAATAGATAAAAAAAGCTCGACGACAAGCACATTTTAACCTTTTTTGCCAGACAATGTCTTGGAATAGAATGAAATAATTTGATGTTAAAGTCCAATAAATATAAGGCCCTTTCTCGAGAAGCTGACTATAACAGAACCGGGAATGTCACTTAACTGCTGGAGGTTATCTGAGGTACAACTAAAAGGAAAATTTCTCTTCCTGTGTGCAGACGGACACAAGGACTCATTTCTGTCCGTGACAGCAATCAATACTTCTGTAGGTTACTGGCGAAAATATCCGAAATATCTGTGGCAGACGACAGTAGCGGAAGAGACAGACCAAGAAAGAAGAAAGGAGGACAATACACTTGTGACCAATTCTGTAAGTCACAACTGAACTCCACATTCTCAGGTCTTGCTCTGCCGACTTTTATTCACAAGTATCATAAGACTACATTTCATGTTAAATATATCCTTACATTTTAAGAATCGTTTCTCTTAATATACTTTTCTGGTAACTAATAAATACATACTGTTGCTTCAAGTTTTACTTAACCTTTTAAAGCCTAGCGGTAACTTTACATACTACCAGGTTTAACATTAAAAAATTCTACGTCGGGGGCCACATTACGTTTACGTGTTTTGTACGGATCTCAGAACAAACAGCAACTTCTGCCTTATAAAATATTAACAGACTGGTTTTTATAACCGAAGTGCAGAGTGTTTACAGCGCGGGCGCTGAGTCCTTATATAAAACAGACACGCTTCGTCTTTAAAGGGTTACTAAACAATGACACAATTTCCTGGAAACGTATTAAGTTCCGAATTTTTAGAACCTTGTTTCTTTCCTCAGTTTCATAGCTACGAAAAATTTTTATCACCGGGTGAAGTGCCAAGGGCAGGTAATTTCAATTACTGTGAAGTCGCGGAACAAGCATATTTAGCTCAAGCCAGGTCCTTTCAGGGAAACATGACGTGCGTTCACTGGGAAGCACGTTACAAATGGGCCACTTTTTTTCTCAGCAGCTCACACATCGCACTGTGCGGCAGTAAGCATTACTTCCTGCATTTCGTTAAATGTAGATACACACCGACAAATGTTCCGAAGTTAAATTAACGTAAGTCACGTTAACAACACAAGTACGTGGGCCTGTGTATGTCACCATAAAAACTATTAATTTTCTTGCGGCCTATTTGACAGACAATGCAGTAGACTAAATCAGTAGTACAGTGTAAGTGGCAACCTGTCCCAATTTCCGCTCACCACCTGGCCCTTTATCTCTGAAATCACGGGTATAATACCTGCAATCGAAGATTACGTTTTCTGGGATACTAAAATGGTATCTATGTACACGGCGTCATATCCCAGAAGTCAGTGAAGTCTCCTGGACTACCCTATAGATAGAGGCAGCAAGCCCTCCGCAGCTTTAGAGCTTATGTATCATTCTACACAACGTCACATCCCAGACAGGAGTTTGAATCAACACGGCTGTTTTATCCTCAAAACTAGACACAATTATAACCTGCTATTCCTCTGCACGCCTTAACCTTTTCAGTGGCGTAGAAATTATAATCTCTCATAGCTGAAGATTTTAAATCCTGTAGTACCTTAACCCTTCAAAGCCTACTGGTTACTTTAAGCACCACCAGATTTAATATTAACAAATGCTACTCTTTTCCCACATAGCAGATTTCTGTCGTGTATGGATTCCAAGACAACAGCTGTCATCTCCATGCCCGCAATTAGAGATTAGTTTTTATAACTGAGACTGGGTGTGTTTACTGCGCGGTACGAACTTAATATTTATATAAAATTTACGTGAATTTTCATCTTTAAAGGGGTCACATTGTCGTTCCCCTCTGTTCCCTTCTCCACCTACCTATTGTCGGTCACTGAGAACCATGATATTATATGCATGCTGCTCTAGGGACGGTCAGAGACATGAAACAGTTTTGGAGAAGAAACAAGTACAAGGATGGCTGTTTTTCTGTTTTCTAACACTTTACGACAGCATTTAAAACTTACGTTCACTGTAGCACGTCTTCTTTTCGGTGCTATATTCTGAAGCTCGGCCCTCATTGTGGCTTAGTATTTAGGTTCTCTCTATTAATTTGTTCGGTCGTTAAAACGGAATTTGTGGGAAAACGATTGTTCTCCCAGGACGGATGACAGAAGGGGAGGGGTTTTTGTTCCTAAGAGTCTTTGAGCAGAGTAATACCACGCGCGGAACACGCATTTCAAAGCTCAGTGAGAACAAAGTGTAATTCCATTATCATGGGTCTCGACTATCGAGTTATATCGATTATAGCTTCCGCATGATCTACATCTATCTCGTGACACAGTCAGCCTTGCCAGAGCACTTTGCAGTTCCGAGGTGGGGGAATTCAGGAACACTTGGCACGCTTTCCGTGCGCACAGGTACACGTAATATTTTGATCCAAATGAGGGGCACAGAACATCCACTTCAGCGTCTCGAAACCCTTCGGTTCGATGGTGGTTATTCAAAAAGATTTGTGTTTAAATATCCTGCCAGCAGAATTCGATGTGAATTCCAGATTTTTGGATATTACAGTTTCGGAAATATCCTCAGAACCTTACTAAAATACATGGAACAACAGGAAAAGCTGGCATTGCGAAGCCCATGCAATTGCCAGAATATTTTTGAAATGTCTTCCCTTGAAACATCGGGCTCATGTACTATATCATGTCAATATAACCGACAGTCATCTGCAACGCACTTTCACAACGGTTACATACACGAGACATACCAGTGAACACTGTACCATATAGCCCTAATATACACATGGTAAGTATGTGCAAGGTTCTCTTTTTCCCATTAGGCCAACAGCTACTTGTATCTAATTGTACTAAATATCTTCACATCGTCCACTCCTGTGTGAGGCTCAGTGACGTCAGAGAGAGCCCTATTTGCTTCAGTTTCATACAGGGAATCTGCAGTGAATTTTGTTGCATGATTGCAGTATGACACTACGGCCAGTGACACTAAACAAACTTAACAAGTACAGCCCAAGAATCGTGACTGGCACACGTAACACCACACTACACAACTTACGTGTTCATATTCATATCTATATACATCCAGCTACGAGCACGGTTAACAGGCAACTCGCGATAGTGCGACTTCTCGGATATTCTTATTTTGACGCCAGGTCCATCACAAAGTTCGATACGTACTCATGAAACAAAGATCGCTGCTTGTTTGCAACTTCAAGCAATTCGGTGCATTTCAGTCTCTCTAAGATGAGATTTAAAATTATCACTCCTTCTATATTCATGTTGTTCAAACAGTCTCTTCTTTAAGCTTTCGCACGCAACACTTCATACACCTATCTCCCACCCTCTATGACGCCTACACGTGCTTTTCATCCCAGCCTGCACTGTTTAATATTCCCAGCAACGTCAGGGGACTAACACAAAGTGTTATGTCCCCGTTTAAGTACTGCCTACAATTCAGCTATTGTCTAAGGTTTCGTGTGTAAAAATCACTCTCCTTAGTTCTTTGTTTTCAAAATACCATCAGCCTACTCCAGACAAAGTCTTACATTCATACATGCTTAAGCCAAAGAAAGTACACTTTCAGTTTACTCAAAAACCCCGGGTTGCGCGGACATGATAATGTTAGTTACGAATAACATTACGTTCACCGTGTTATAAACCTCAGCACCCGCAACATTTAACACAATTCCACTGACTGGCTTATCTAAAATGATCACGCATAATTCACGTTCAAATATTCGTTATTTATTGTAACTAATGTCCATTTTATTCTCCTCGTAACGCACACACATTCCTACCAATACGTCATAATATGAAACACGTATTGCGGGAAGCACACAAGCATACAAAGAGATCATTATGAAGCCGTATGGGAAAACAACACTTGGGAGACCTATTATATCAGTTACATACATGTATACTAGGCTAATATTTTCTTTTGTCATAAAATAAGTGCCATAAATAGTCAATAAGTTGGGAAACGGGATCCCTGAGGATGACATAAAGCTGCTGAAACAAGCACCGTGTAGTGAGTATTCCAGGGTGAATGTCTACAAATCTAATTTAGATCCGGAGTGAAGTTTGGTATTAATATGCATAGCCTGTAAAAGCTTAAAGTAATATTGAGTTTCAAACCTAACTCGGATGGGAGGAGCCACAAGTAAGTATAATTTTATATAAGAAACCTCACGGAATCCAAATTTTGGCGAAACCAGCACATTTGAACATAATGTATATTACACTATAAGTTAAAGTAATATTCTGAATAATGAATGTATAATATAATACAACAGTGCACTCTGTGGCACTCATGTTCAACGTTCAGATTTAAACACCAATAACTTTGATGTCTGTTGGAGAAATCACAAAATATAGAACGGAATTAGGAAATTACTCTGTGTAAACCGAGATAAGTTGGGAGGGAGTGAGGGCGGGACTTTTTCAGAAGACTGTCGCAGTCTTCTTCAGATTGCCAGTCCGACATTCGCCTGTAGTAACTTAAAAAATCAGCGTCAGAGGTGAGACAGGGCACGAGTTACCCTGGACATGATTCTAACTGCTGTAGATGAATAACAAGAAACACAAACCTTAAATATATTCGCTTTCACGATGGAAGCGGCTGCTTTTACATCTTAAATAAACACGTACGTATACGGGGATGAAGAGAATGCTTTCGGCGAATTTAAGCCTGTGCCAAAGGTTTCATGTGCTCTCATGGGGCTCATAATAAGATGATTACAACAGAGCAGACGGATAGCACAACTGGTCTACAAATTACATCTTGTACACACTCATGTATCAAAATAAATTTATCTACACTGCTGCCAGGAAATTCATCGAATTAATACTATTCGGATATCAACTGCGTCCCTAGTGTCCACTCGTAAATAATTATCATGGAATCAGAAGGACAAAATAAACAATTTTATTGCAATTTTATTATAAAGCGTATTTTGAGATTCTGTTCTGTTTTACGCTCTTCATTATATAAATTAACCATTCTTTCATTGCCCAAGGATGATGCCCTTCATATTCAAATCTAATATTAAATCTTACACTGAAATTCTCCATTGCAGTGTGGTCAAGCTAAATGATTAA
Organism: Coptotermes formosanus; assembly: GCA_013340265.1. Taxonomy (NCBI): domain Eukaryota; kingdom Metazoa; phylum Arthropoda; class Insecta; order Blattodea; family Rhinotermitidae; genus Coptotermes; species Coptotermes formosanus. Next base: position 973,247 of record BLKM01011269.1, on the reverse strand, counting down.
AAACGTTAAATAATTTAAACTGAATTAGCTCTATTTTCGCTTACAGAGTCTAAATGTTTTGGGCAGCAAATTCAGCCAAACTAACCAGAGTTGGCGTCTGCAGAGAACAATAGTTTTGTACAGCAGTAATTAACTGGCAGACCAAAGTGAAGTGAAAACTCACAAAAAGTGGGTTTTGGTACGTCTATCCGAAATTCGAGAACATATGCCTATCATACGTGTCATATTTTCTTAATTCAATTCATTTTTCTGAATTCAGTGATGCACAAATAAGTTCTACTTGTTTTGGGGGGAAAGAAACAAGGTTTTACTGGCAAGCAATCTGCTCACACCTACTAAACTCACACTACACCCTGTGGTTATGCAATCCATTAATTTAATTGCGTAACCTATAAAACTTAGCAGCGATCGACTGACGAGCATTTGCAGTGGCGGAGGAAAGGGCAATCATTGGCTATTTTGTAAACGTGGTTTAATTGGACACAGACTCTAAATGTTAGCTTTGGGAATTGGAATTCAGCACGAAGGTTGTTCATATGCTTCAGTTATTCTGACTAATGTTACAGATTTTAATTGATTACTTGCTTTACGCAGCTATCAGTGCATAGCTTAAATTAGTATAAAAAACGGGAATATGAAGCTACAAGGTGACAAGCGTTATATAAATTTAAAAATACTGAACTAATAGTAAGTATTTGTTAACTACAAATTATAATAATCGACTACATGCTGCTCCAAACATTAGATGACCACTTATTGAACAGTAACTCAGAAATGCAACAAGTCCAAATTCGGAAGGTTCATTTATCAGTCCACCGGTACTTCTGTGCAGAATGTCAGTTGGCCTCGGGGTCGACGGCCGAAGTCAAATTCCCTGCACGATAGGGTGCAGTAATTCATCTCCACGCACCGAGTGCATACAGAAGTGCTGTAGGGGATACCAGACAGAGATAAAGGAAGAGAGACAGTAACGAAGACGAGAGAGATAAAAAAGGCTTTTTACAACTGAGAACCAACACAATACATAAAATAAATATTGATACAAAACAATTTATTTCGTTGTCTTGTATGTTTCCACCCTGCAGGGTCTTCTCAATAAAGAGCGGCAAATTTACAGGAATTACTGAAGTCACAAACACATGCAACCCCCTAAGTCTTTAGACGTGTTAACAATTGTTTGATAAAATCATCCATGTATGGCCTCCATGATGGGCGATTATCCCTGGACCAGTGTATAAGGAAGAATGCACGAAATGTTTGTCCTTGTGCATTTAAACACAACACAATTCACAATATGTTAACTAAAAAGCGTCCGATAAGTTCTGGTGCAGCATATGCGTATTAGTTCTTATGTGTACAATGATTGCCACAGACACGCCACAAAAATGCTTCGTACAGCCACCTTCTTGTTTGTGTACCTCAGTCTTGCTTTTATTTACCTGCAGCCGTGTAAACATCTAACCACCAAATGAAACTAGTGCCTGAATACCGAATTCGTCAAAACTGTTTGCGACGCAAAGGTATCCCTGGACACAGGGGTTTATGTTTGCATGTGTATTATTCAGTATGACCTTACATGACCCGACGCAGTGGCTATGTTTGTTGTACTGCGCGTCTTTACTGTGTAGCTTCTCATTTGTTCAAAATATGTACTACCTACACAGCAATGGTATAGAAATGCAAAGTATTATACGTTCCCTGTTCCGCGCGTTGATCAAATATATACTGTTTTAAAAAGACCAAGAAATGCTCTTGAATATATGAAGGTATGTTTATGATAATATAATGTAATGTGACATGATATGATACAACATAATATAATATAATACAATATAATTTGGGCTGTATTCGCGTTTTTGCCACCCTAAAGATGGTCACACGGGTGATCGAAACATGTTGGTGTTTACTATAGAATGAACTTATATTCATACACTCGCTTGTAGGCTTACTTTTATGTCTTTTTAAACATTCTATATAATTTTTTTAGTTTGTCCCGTAGTGATATTATTACTATTATTATGTACTGTACCAGCACGCCTCTAAATACTGTACGTAATCAAATATTTTCGTTGTAACCATTTTTGTAACTTTTCTCCCAAAACTGTAAGTTATAACGTAACAACGCGCCACAAAAATCCTGCGAGTCTACACATGACTGAACAGAGATACGGGGAAACAAAATTCGGCGCTGTTTTTACAGTATTGATATTGGTGATGAGCTTGAGATAAGAAACCGTGACAGTGGATGGCTTCCAATGGCAGGCTGTTCAAACCTGCTCATTTACGAAAATCAGTAGTATGCCTTGCATTTATGGCGATCCTTCCCTCATTCCGGAATCTCAGAAACAAAACGAGGTAGTACTTGGACACCAACTTGTAAGCAACAGCCACATACACTTTCTTGGTCTGAATGCCCCAAGCGAAGAGACGAAATAATCTTGCGTTTCTGTCGCAGATTAAACTAACAGAGAGTAAGGTCGAATGCCTGGCTTTTGTGAAGGGGGTTCAGGAACCTTCAGGCTGCATAAAGTTGCATTACTTGATCAATTCCAAGCAGATTCTGTGCAATCGATTTAGTTGATCAGTTATTTAGATAGGAGTATACATCTATTTGAATCAAGAGACAGACGGATGGAAATGTGAAGCGCCACTAAGATACCTCATTTTTCATTTCACGACGCTGTCTATAGCTCTGCCTCTACACATATCAATAAAAGGTAATAAAGTTTGGTTTCTTGGAACCGGCAGGTCGCGGGTTCGATTCCCGATGGTGTCAGTGGATTTTTTCGTTGGCATAATCCTGTCGGTCGCACTATGGCCCTGGGGTCGACTCAGCCTCTAACAGAAATGAGTACCAGCAATATGTCCTGGGGGTAAAGGCGGCCGGTGCGTAGGGCTGACAACCTCACCACCTTCAAGTGCCGATTGTCTAGACATCTGGGAGCCTCGACCTCCTGGAACCCTGTGGGCCTGTCCAGGCCTGTAATGGGACTGCTTTTTTTTCTTGGAATGGACATGAAGGAAAAGACGGTCTTCTCAACACGAATCAGAAATGTTAGCCACCATACCGCGACATTTGGCGTATTCCAACCTTAATCACAACTCCGGGCAATAAATAATTATATGTAAATATTTCCGGTTATTATACCTACTGCATTACACATCGGGTGTCCTGAAAGTTGCTCTTTTGAGGCAAAATGTATGAGTACAACCTCGGTAAAGGTACTTAGAGGGCACCTGTAATATCACGATATACCTATCGTCTCCTGCGAGACAGGTTTCAGCATTGCAAAAAGCCCATAAAACTGAAGACATAAAATAGAAGATGGAAAGGGAACCGAGAGATGGAATCCTGTCCTGTCACGTGATACGCGTTCACTCAGGAAGGGGGATCCCAGCCGTCATCGTGACAAATTGTGACACACGGTGAGCAATGCTACTCCACTGCCGCTTATTTTTTCTAATTTTTTGCAGGGGAAAAAATTCCCTAACTTTGGCAATGATTTATTGAATGCCATCAAGTGTGTAAATCCCATGTACTGCAGTCTCCACACAAACACAACAGCATACATCAGTACAAATGGGGGTTACTGGTATGTTAAGGGTGACGTTGGGGAGAGGGGGCGGGTAGTGGTTTGTGTAGGACCAAGTTCAAATTGGCATCATGTGAATGTACAATAAGCTGTACAGGAGGGAAATTTTAGTGTGTTATATAAGCAAATGAGGCAACAGATACATGGAACAGCAATCTGAATTTTGGTTCTGATAACACGCACGAATTCGTACGCTGTTATGTAGAAAATATTGACAAATCAGTGGTGTTTTCAAACCAGAGAGGGGGGTAAACCGAGCATACGCTTTTGGTCAGCCAACAAGAGCAAGCTAAATTTGATGACGGAATTACAAGTTAGTCCCACATTTAGAACTCCCACAAATTTAGCATTATCTGTTTCACGCAATGCACTCTGGATTATTCGTAAATAATACACAAACCTTGCAGAATATATTGAATCGGATTACACCTTTTTCCATGGTTATTGCGCGTAATTCTTGGTCACAAACTGGCAAGCACCCCACCCCCATGGGTATCATGTTCACTGTTCACTGTATTCAGTAACGCAACATAACATCGCAGTGCTGTTACATGTTCGTGTCCACCTGTCCAATATTAGCCTGTTATTTTTGTTCGCGACCGTTAACCTGCAAGCCGTTTAATACACCGCAAATAAACTAGTTTTACAGTGTTCGCTGAATCATTCAGTGCAACTAAATCTAATAGTTACTGATATGTGTAAAATCAGTTGAATGGGAAATTCAGTCACTCTGTCCCTTCATCTAAAGTTGTGCCTTACTTTGAACATGCGTTTCTACAATACTTTTCTTTTCAAGCTATAAAGGGAAAGATGATCTAGAAATGCTTTACGTAGCTCATATCCGTGCATATATTTACATATTAGTGGAATTAACCAACAAATGCAGAATGTTTTTGTTTTATATTTATTTTCACTATTTTCCCGATATGTTTCGGTATCTACATGCCGTTATCAAGGGGATCCATTCTAATTACATAAAACTTTATCGTGCACTGACACATGACTCTTAAAAAACCTCTAAAATCTTAAAAGTTAAAGGTTAAAGTTCTTCTTCTATAAAATATGTAAATTTGTTCTGGTTTTGTTATTGTCGTGGCGTTATGTGATAAGGCATCTTTGGTTTATTTGTTCAAGGTTGATCGCGTCCTACCGGACATTTCATTTTAAAATTCATAGTTCATGCTTATCCTTCCATTCGACTTTGTGGGATAAAGCTCTTAATTTTTTAACAAGTTAAAACACAGTCGGTTTACAAGATTAATTCTTCCACGATGCTCAGAAGGACGTCCGTTTACTCTGCAAAATAAATGGAAACGATAAATAAACCATGCAATTAGACTGTTAATTTACTGAATGCTGAAGCAGATGTTATGCACAGCTGCAAGTTAAATACCCAAATGACACGAGTTTTAAATACCACAAAGAATGAAGTTCGCCTAAACAATAATTAAAAATTCTGTAAATGTTTTGTAGCAAACACACTGCAGCTCCATTACAGACCCGATCATTTAGTAATGTTTAAAGCAAAAGGTGTTTGTTCTGACAGTTAAACGTAACCATAAAACCGACTATGAATGCAAGCCGAAGTGTCTGGACGGTCAGTATGAAGGTAGGTAGTACATTTTTGATAATTACAGCTGGGTTATAAAAACTGAGATATGCATATTGTTTGGTTTCTGGATTGTTTAATGACGTATCGATTACAAAGTTACGTAAATTCGAAAAAAATCTGAGTATCCTATTCCGTAAATTGGATAGGATGGTAAGTAAAGAATTGTGGTCATTTTAAAAGCAATGTGACAGGGATTCGAACTGAAACACAGAGCAAAACAACGAAGCTCCTCAGTTTAATTGACGCTTAAGCTATATACGTGCCGCGGAGAATTGTATTTTTTCTCCCCCTTCGAAACCTTATATCTATATAGACCTGTCTTTCTAAATGCCTATCAATCAAAATAACCGCCTATTTATACAAAGCACTTATTACCTATTCGCATACATTTCCGTATATTCTTTACTACGTATCAATACCTTTCCCTGGCCGCCTTACACTTCCTCCGTGTATGCCTGGTTGTCATCTCTACCTATCTACCATCCACCTTTCTACCCGCTCAACAATTCACGTGTCCGTCTACCAACATACCCACATATAACTCTACGCCCCTCTCTCTCCACCCTCCTAGCCCGACTTACCAACTCACCTTCCCATCCCTCTTCCTGTCTTTCTCTGTTGTGTCCTCTTTCTCAGTACCTACACCTCTACTTCTCTGTCAGCTAATTATGGGTCCGTTACATATTCGGAAAAATGTGCCTAGATGAACTGCAAGTCATCTGTTTGCGTGAGACATTGATGTTTAAAACGGGTTTCGAACTAGTAATTCTAGTGTCACTGTGCTTCAGGTTTACGCGCTGTATCCTAAGCAGCAGCTACTGTGTTGAAAGAAATCGATCAAACATAAACCAATATATAAGTAATAATATCTGTGCAATATCAGATGACATTTACATAAATAGCTGATAAAGTTGGTGTGTGAAAAACGTCGCGTGTTAAGGGGTTTGAGGGGGAAGAGTAGAAGAGAGGAGAGGAAGCGAAATTTGCTACGGGGCGTGGAACAATATTACAGCTTTATGACACACGTGTACGTTCAGAATGGACCGAAAACCTTTATTATTCGGCATGCGGTCGGAAAGTTGCTTTAATATTGGTGAGTCATCACACGAAGGAGTCGTCTCAGTAACTGTGTTCTTCCATTAGACATCCCGGCTGCAACTACGCCGCGCTGTTCCATTGCTTATATGAAGCGGTCATACGAATTTACACATCAGAAACTGGATAATGAATACCCACTGCCGCTACTCGAAAACTGCTCCTTTCCGAATAAATAGGAGAAGAGTCACTTATTTGCAACGGAAAAAATGTGATGTAAAGTTGTACCTGTGCATGCCATGAAGGCATATGGGAAGAGCAGAGGAATGGCTCCACTCATTCTTAACCTTGGTACTAGCTGAAAGTTAGAGAATAATTTCACGTCCCGGTCAGTTTTTGCGGGAAACCTTTCGTACTCATTAAATAGGAGAAAGGGTGGGCTGCAGAGCCGGTCCGAACGTGCTGGAGAAGAGAAAATTCTCCCCACTCTGGGAGTCGAACCACAAATTATTCGTCGGCCAGCCAGTAGCAAAGCTACTGCACTGTTCACGCTGTCCGGCGTCCCTTTCATTGGGGTGTATGATTATTAGATTTTCTAGAGATAGCGTCTCGACAGGCAGATCTACTTGATCTCCAAGTCAAGAAATCCGCTCGGCCTTTGATATTCAGCCCGCAGTTTCTTTACCGTCCGATCGTGGGGGGTTCTACCGGCCCATTTGACTATTATATCCATATCCCTACATATGTTTCCAATTTTTCCCGCGTATTCATTCCCAACTTTTGCAAGCATTTTCATCTCCACGCGTGCTACATTTCAAGTCCATTCCATACACAACCCTTTTATTCGCCATAATACCATTACTTGATAAACACTGTTAGGTGAGTTCTTCACCACACCATTACTTGTATCCTCCTGTCACTTCCTCCTCCTTTCTTCCAAATTCTTTCCTCAGCATTTTATTGTAAAATGTCATCATTGCTGTCTCACTCCACGAAGCAAAATCCTTCTTCAGAAACTGACAGTTGTAAAAGTGATCAAGAGATGTTGCACCTGTCATGTAAACAGAAGTCTCGTTTCTGTATTCACAACAGCCGGACACAGAGCCCCATTACAATGTGCGACGTGCTACAGAATTCGTCCAAATTCGAGGCTCCCTGTAACATCTAGAAACGTGCCTTTTCGTATGACGATGGGCTGCTAGCAGATCGCCCGAATTCTAGGCTAGATACCAAGCCACTTTATCCTACATATAAAGCACATTTGTATTAATATGTTAATTGATGACACCGGAGAAGACGACTGACAGGATGTCGCAAATATGAGAAAGACCTGACAGCTACGATAAATAATGCTGTTATGTGCATCATATATAAAGTTCTATTGAATTATGTTAGTACCTTAAGCAGCCCCAATTTTCCCCCCACTGGCACAACAGCCTCTCGTGGGTCACGGCCTCCTCATTATCGAGGCTTCACTATTACATTCAGACATGCTACATTCGGTACGACTCCTCTCGACGGGTGATCGGCCGGACGCAGAAACCCTTAACTGACAACACACAACACTCACAAGAGACAGACATTCATGCGCCGGCGGGATTCGAACCCACAATCCCAGCAAGCGAACGGCCGCAGACCCACGTCTTAGACCGCGCGGCCACTGGGGTTGGCCAGAATCCAATTAGTTGTCCAGACTTCAATTCTTTGTAGAAAGAGTGGAGGATTCATCGGTGGTGGAATACAGGATTAACGTACACAGGCCGTCAATTAGAACACAGATTCTTATATTATTTTGCGATTGTGTTTCAGCTGAGCAGGTTATGATAATCGGTAATAATGTATAGAACTGATCATGAATAGTAAGTGGGAAATAATTTGTAACGAGAATGTCGCAGCACACTGAGGATGTTAGATGTTTGTCTTAAACTGTAAAAGCGGACAAAATGACGACTGGGTGTTCAGATACGAGTATTCCTGGAATATTGGCTAATTTTATAACGTCCGAGCCACAAGATTTCTGTTCCCAAATACTGTAATCCCTTACACGTTTGGTAACATCCCGCAATACATTCTGATGTTAAATTTGTCAATTAAACGTAACTCTGATTACACATTAAGCTATTTTAAACGCACCTGTCTGTATTAATGAAAAACCTAAGAGTTGGCTTAGAGACTTGAAATGTGAGAACTGCTATTACCATGGTGACAAATGCGATGCACTTCACACACACACCGCCTGTTGTAGTGATGCGGTAATTCCGGAATATCCCGGTGTCCGTCCGTTCGTTTGTTTAAATGACAAGTGCTATGGGCTCTTTACTGCAGTTCTTACGTACAGGCATTGGTAGTTCTACTGATGGGCAAATAAGGTCCATTACTTATAAAAATGTACAATTTAGAATAAGTCTTTAAAATTCACACAGTAAAAGTTCTATGTCAACACATACGTCATTCGTTTTCATAATCACAACGCCAAGAGTACGTACACCGCAAGAAAGTACAGACAAAGCCCCACATATTCTCAATTTTGACAGCATATGAAAAGCTGTGTGATCAGCTTTAGATTCTGACCGTCTTTTACCCCAAGTAAGGGGCGTGATACACATACGGCCGCAAGCTGGATGGTCTGCAGAGTCGGTGTGAAAGCTGAAGCAACGGGGAGGTTTTAATGCCTGTGTCAGGAGTCGAAACACACCTGAAGAGCACAAAGTCTGTCACGTGACAGCCGTCCTTGCTAAAGTACGAGTCTAAATACTGACGTATAAAGTAAAGACCTTTTATAGAAACTGCATAATTTTTACGGTAGTGTGCAGGTGGCTCGGGGTTGAGAGGAAAGACATCTGCATTGCGGGTCGGGCTGGGTCGTGATTTTCGACGCAAGACAAGATGCTGCTTCTCCTTTCGGGGCGCCGCGGCGTCACGGTACGCTACCCCGGTATAGCACAGTTGCACGTCATGAGACTCACAAACAAATTCACCTCAGCTGTAGCACGATCAAATGGGACGTATTCTTTTATGTAGGCTTACGTTAATTATTCTCCCTTCGTCATCAATGCTACTAAGTTTGGTTAAGATGGCAAAGTTTGGAACCGAAGCCAAAAGAGTAATGCAGTTTTGAATCGCAGATCAACGGGTATTGTATTTGCCAAGATGCTGGTATTAATGGATTTCATGCTGGGTATGGGGATAAGTTTCTCAGAACTACCGGTACATCCGGTCTAAATTACTTGATAGACGAGTTTAAAAAACTCCCCCCTAAGATAGAAACCGAACGTGACGCTTTATGCAACCCAACATCACATATCCTAAATAAAACACGTGACGTAAATTAAATATCCAACAGGAATATGCAATTTCGTTTACGGTTTACAGTACGATGCATGACCATTACGTCACAGAATTTTAATCTGGTAAGAGCAAGTTCTTTAGCGCCAACTATAAATATATTACGTTATTGTTATTATCACTATTATCTGTTATCGCCTTCAGGCAGGGTATTTACCATTACACAGCTGAAACAAATCATGTTTCTAGGGTACACAATATTGCAACAGTCCTGTGGTTACAATATATGCTACATGTAATGTTATTTCCCATGTTGAATGTTTTGTACTTTTACATTAGCACTTTCCGCAGTACGTGTGCAGTGCCCAGTGTGGCTGTTTTCTGTAGTTCCTTGATTTCGTGCTTTCCCGGTATGTTGCTCAGACATTTTCTGAACGATCCTGGGATGGTTCCAGTTGCCCCTATTATTACTGGTACAAATCTTATTTTTACACGCGCTGTATTTCTATTGTGAGGCCTTCCGCTTTATTATTATTATTATTATTATTATTATCATTATTATTATTAGCAGCAGCAGCAGCAGAAGTAGCAGTAACAGTAGCAGCAGCACTAGCAATGGAAAAAGTAGTGAGTTGACCACCCACCCCATCTAGTGCCGAGGTTAAAGAAAGTGTAGAGCTATACCTCTAATCCCCATTTTGGGCCTTCATGACCTGTTCTGGGGTCAAATTCACTACTACCACAAGCTTAAGTACCAGATTTTAAAATCATCACGCAACATGGAACTAACAGTTACAAGAGGAAGGCTGTAGATTACTAGGCTCGTTATTATTAATAATTTGGTTGTGTTCACAGCTGTAGACAGATGAAGACATGACCGCTATCTTCAAGGACGTGACACCGCATGCTCTAGTATATATCCACCGAAATACATGGCCTAACATACCATAAGACAGTAACCCTCACAGTAACCTCCTTGAGACCTCACATCTCACATATTAGTAAGTTAATTTGTAAAGCCGGTAAATTATCTATTAGAATGCTGGTTATGCGAGAAAACAGGACTGCATTCTGGTTCATTAAAAAGCACCACAACTTCAAATGTTTCACAAAACCTCTAAAAACACACTAAATGATGGATGCAGTGAAAGCTTAACAGTATTTTATTCATACAGAGACGATTCGACCCCTTTGGTCGGCTTTCCTGATATATTCGCTTTCACCTTCTCTCTATAATGGAATGCCGGCAACAGTCCTAACGCGAAACTTCAAGGTGATTTATTATATACAAATTCCTACTATCTTCCCATGACTTTCTACGCTATAACAGACAACCACTGAGTTAAAACAGCAACGTTTCGAAACACAGCAGCTGTCGTAAACGTCGGGTGCATATCAACAACATACATGAACTAATTAATAAATCATGCAAGAAGGGGGTAGAGATTGCTTACAACACTAGAATTCAAACTAAGGACTCCATAATGAGTATTACATCTGAAGCTGTCTCCGTGTCTAAGCGACATGCCATAAAATCATACAGACGAGAGGAAGTATGATACATACAGCATATACGATATAAAGCATTCCTTATTTTGAATTCTCTCCCAGCTCAAGAGTATTCTTAATACTGGCAATAGATGAAGTAACTGGTGACATTCACGCTCCGGTCGCTTTATCTTTCGGGTTCACGATGCATAGGAGGCTACTTTTCCACAGCCGGTCTGAACTAAGTGGCTAAGAGAAAGTATGGCAATAATTCTGTCAGACTGTCACAGTCAGGAAGCCTCGCAGAGTAAAGGTTAATGCGACTCGTATGCAAAGCAGCCAGATAACACGCACACGCAGTAACGGCTGGTTGCACAAACATTTTATGTTACGTTGTTATATGAGCACAGCCAGGCAGAGTAAATAAAAAAGACTACCGGGTGCACAAAAATATGATTTACGAGTTACATAAGAATAAATTTGAAGCGCCGAGAAATATTCGGGTTATGTATTTAGGATTCTCTTCCTGGCACTTCAGAAATTGAAGATAATACCGGAAGGGTTTTCTACGTGTCACAAAATTCGGCACGTGGCTAGTGAAGTACAGAAATTGTGATAAACACTTTACCTCACTTACAATTTAATTTGTTGTTAAACGAAATACAGGTAAAGAACACAAGTATTTTGATGGAATTCACCCCGCTGTGCTACAATTCAGTGACAATAAATTACGAATTACAATCTCTGCTGTGGCACAATAAAGTGTATTACACACAATAGTTGCTTTTGATGGTACTTAAAACTTGCTTTCTTGTAAATGATAATACTAATCACTAAAAGTAATAACATTTTCTAATAAATTTACAACTCTAAGCCATGTCGGGGTCCAACATGGATCGAACTTCCGTTTATTTGCGCATAGGCCAATCACGCCAATATAAGAGCCACATTTCAGCCCACTGTTGGGCTACAAATTAATACTAGGCCTACCTACCCGCGGCATCAGCAACGTAAGGCTTGTTTGCAACAGGAAAGCACATTTGACGACTTCTCCCTAGCACGCATTTAAAAAAAAATCGTTTCTGAGTATGGGCCTAGTGCGATGCTGACGTACAATGCCACAAACGGGGCACTGCCAACTGGTATGTTGGCCTCTATTCAAACTGTTGGCAGGAGTAACTGGATAGGTACTCACTTTACCGTGAAGACGCAGATAATAAGGATCTCCGAAACACTGACAGTATAGCCTACGTCTATGCGATGTCATTACCAGAAACTGGACCCACAATAGAGCTGAGAGGCGGTAATATTCTAACGTCTTTTGTTTAGCGATGGCGGTACACATTACCTTCACTTATACCCACCTTAAACAAACAAATCCGGCACAAAAGACTAAGTGGTTCTAAGCAAGATATCGCGTGCGTAGCAAGAAAAAGGCTAAGATGGCCGGCAGTCTGAAAGATTAATAGCGTTATATTTTAGCTTCATGTGAACTAATGGTCATATCGGACAAACGGGAACCTCAAGCTATTTTGGAACAAAAAACAGAACTTACACTGCCACTATTCTTTTGGGAACGGACGACACGACCCGCGAAGTATCCGACTCTACTTCATAAGAAGCCGCATTCTGTACGAGTTCAAACCGTGGTCACTGGTGTGTGTGTGTGTTTGTTTGTGTGTGTGTGTGTGTGTGTGTGTGTGTGTGTGTGTGTGTGTGTGTACGTGACTCGCAGTGATACATAGACAGCGCTTCAACTCCACGATCCGATTAGTGACTTCGACAGTTTTGATTGCTAAATCGCATTACGTTTGCAACTGCATGATGTGCCGTGAATATAAATCCAGGTACACGTATATTTTATTGTATTAATTATATAAACCTCTGTACTGTATCGTTTCCACAAAAATCTGTCAGTCGGACTTCTTGCCTACGTTCTACGAAATTGTTAAAACTTAATCCCGACCATGCAATGCACGAAATATCTCGCTTACATCAGTGCGTTCCAGTTTTAATCTATGACTGAGATGCGTGACAGAAACATGCCTTTCCCTTTCTAAAAGGTCAGTTATGCCTAGACTCACTTAACCGAAATTTTCCCAGATATTGTCCCCTATATTATACCTTTATTTCACTACGGAAGCTACACATTTTTAGTAATAATTCGAGTGGAAGAAGTTAAACCCCGTAAAGATTGAAGCATGTCTGATGAAAACAAAATTCATTACAGGCTTCTAAGAAAACCCTCTGTCGTAATTCTGAGAAAATTAAACCTTTCAGTAACAGGTTCCAGACACACAAGATAAGCAAAGTCTTTTATCAACTGTTTTGTGTCACTTTCTTTTAACCCTCATTTCAATTAAATTTCTGTGCGTGGCCTGTGGTCCCTTCAGGTTTTGTTTTCTATTTGACATTTGTTGTACATACACAACAGCACACAAGTTCACTTTTGTACGTAGACTATGCGACAAAACGCAAATTCATAACATGTGGCTGTCTTACTATCATATCCTTGGCCCGCTCCGTTTGCTCATGAAACACAACATTTCAGAAAGTGTCTTCAAGACCAAACGTGGCTCAAGCAGAAAGCAATATGACGTCCGGAAGGGGCTCCGTCCGAAACTCGGACGGTCCGTCGACTAGCCTGAGTTTTGTGGTCTTCCTCAGTCCCCCCAGACCAAAGCCAGGTAGCACTTCAAAGAGGTCACGACCACTTCCTTGCATACTTCTTGAGTTCGTTATTCATCATCCATTACCACCTTACACTTACATACTACACAGTCAAAGATCCTAAGAGTATGGTTAAATAATTTACAGATAATAAATGCATAAATATCCGTCTTCAGACGAGTGGAACCAATCTCGATGGTCTCTGACAAAGAGATCGTCTGAATTACCGGACCACTGATCTGATATTAAACCTAAATTTTGGTACTGACATTTTCTCCACACCAGACACACAGAGGACGACAACACTGTCACGAATAAGTGTCACGAAATGAGAGAGTGACAGTTCCTCCGTACACTGTATAATTATGAACGCAAAATCTGAATCTGTCCTACTTTATTTTACTCCAGACATCGATCTCAAGAAATTAGTGACATGTTCTCGACGGCGTCTCTCTTTGAACATCAGTGGTTACTGACTGTACCACTACGTTTAACAATGACGCACGCTCCATTTTACCCACGTGGTGTGTGTACTTCTGTAGCAAATCCTCACTTCCTTAAACAGGAATATTTTATTGGTCTACAACATGCAGACAGTGTCTTTTCTGTGAGGTAAATCTAAATTTTTAAACAGAAATCAGGTTAATTTTCACTGCCAAAACCTTGGTGATTTTGAATTACGTAACGGTATTTCTTCGACGCCACATAAAATCGTTACATAACGATGAATTTGTCTTCATGAATTACGCACTTCACTACTTTTATATCAGTTGTAAAAGTAACACTGCCATGAACGGATTTTATACGTAGTGTCACGTAATGGCGTTTTCTTCATACAAGGTGGAACGGGCGCACCATTATGCCTCGTTTTATTGAACTGGCAGCAGCAATTCCTTCACACCACACATAATTGTTAACACCGCAAAGACTGGTACTTCTTGCGTTACGTATTCGCATTTTATCCACAACATAGACCAAATCTGTTATACGGCCATCGGTCGGTTTTCTGGAATAAGGCAGGGTCACTTCCTCCACACCGAACTCGATGTTTTATACCGCCATGATTCCACTAACACGGATCTCCTTTCGTGGCTACATCGTTCACCAGGTGAATGTGAGATAGGCACTAATCACGAGCGGTTTTTTCAGAACCTCCCTGTATTCCTAACACTCACGAAGGGTGGGGAGGTCAACACAAACAGGATGAGGCACGTACAGAAGAAACATGTTGAACATGGATGAGGTAAATACAGGCACAAATATATTCTGACGTATAGCAGAGCCGCGAATCTCCCCTCATAATTTTCGCATGATGTAGAACGAGAGGGCGGCAGAAGGAGAAAGCGCCTTTGGTCCAAAATTACGAGCAGCAGTGATGCTGGCCAGTGCGAGAGGGTCTATAGTTACAGCAGGCAGCGACACAGTACCGTTTATCAGAGGGCAAAAAGAGAGGTACTGAAATATTTCGCCCTAAACTGTCCCATTGTAACGTTCAACACGGTTATACCGACACTTCATACCTTATAAAGAACCGATGAAGAGTTTGAACAGGAAATTATGAGTCAAAATAATTTAAAACACTACACATTCTTCCCCCCAGTGGCGCAACAGCCTCTAGTGGGTCAAGGCCTCTTCATTATTGACGTTTCACGATCACACCACACTCTGCAGGACACCTCTGGACGAGTGATCAGCCAGCCGCAGAGACCTCTGTCTGACATCACAGAACTCACAAAAGACGGACATCCATGCCCTCGGCGTGATGCGAACCTACATTCCCGACACGCAAACAACTGCAGGCCCACGCCTTATATCGCACGGCCACCCGAATCGGCAGAAGACTACGTACAAAGAAATTATTCGTAACAGCAGTACGGTTATTAACGTATGAACGGTGCAATGCGTGTGCGGAATTTTCGCTTTTACTGTTCTCGATTAACTTCAACAGCTCGGTCATGTAAGTCCTGCTTAGTTTCGAACAGGCTGGGTCACTCGAATTAGTACTTAGCAGAACTAAGCACGTCATATGAGATTATGTAAATCTACCTGTTCTTGGGTTAGATTAGGACACTTTAGGTTAACATCAAAAGACACAAAAACTGCTGATGCCTACCGAAATGTTACACTGAGAAAGCCAACTGTAAATACGCGGTATTGCGTGAATTTCTGACGTACTGCCATGTCATGGAACCGACTGTACAATTATCAATAGACTTTTCTTGCATTCATAATATTACTTTTCCGGCCTACCCAGTACCTCGTATTTACTCTACTTGCACGTACCCCGCTCGACACTACGTTCCTAAATTCAATACCCCGTGTTTCAACAGGACGACTTACGTAGCAACCTATACAGTTCCGTTGTTGCAGGTCTGGCTTTGTGACCTGGGGTAAGTTGCGATAACAACCCCTGATTCGGGAAACTGTGACACTGATGTGGTGACAAGCTATGCCACTAAAACATCTGCTACATGTTATATGCCATACTTAATGCACCAATTTAACAATATTTTACGTTGATATAATAAAATATTTGTAAGTTTGTTACTTAAGGACACTGCATCCGTCGTCTAAATTGCCACAGTAAATTCAAGAGGAGAGGCACCGCGAAGTAATTTACTTTTTCGGACTGAACAGTATCCTCAGTGCAGTAAACAGAATTTCTTACTTGTGTGACGTCACCACATACGTCGCATAGTTCACACAGCCGCAGACACGATGACCAGACTGTACAGTACCAAGAACAAAACTCGAGAGTTCTGATTGGTGTAACTCTCACCACGTGACAACCCACGCTACGGTAAAGCCCCGCTGAGCTTGTAGTTCATAAATGCCTGTATTACGTTATATTAGCTCTTGGTCCATTGACTTAGGTCGCTGTGCCTTAGGTTGACACAAACTGTGAATGTTACACACAACCCCATTTCACGTCATGTACAGCGCCTGGGTCGACAGCAACCCCCGTCACAGCGCAGTACCGTCAGCTATGCCAACTATCAGCAACTTCACGCATCACTCCAAACATTGCTAAAAATAAAAATAAATAGTGCAAGATAAAAGAGGTCCTGAGCCAACACTCTCCTATTCGACAGGCAATCCGCTGGAAATGACTGCTGAATAAACAGGAATTATATGCTACAGGGCCACTTTTATCACTCAGCACAGCACATAGAAAGCCTGCATCCGCCAGGGCATCACGTGACAGCGGCGCCTCTCTGGTCAGTGATATGTGTATCTATGCGAGGTCAAGCAGTTTTAGGCTAAGGTGCATTAACTTACGGGTAGGAAATTTAGAAGTCTGTGACTCAATTGTTGAAACGTATTACATGGAATAATTAATATTAATAACAGTATATGGGTGAGAGACTGACCTAAAAACCATAGCTATCGCATTACTCACTGCAACGAACACGACGGTGAAAGGTATAGTCAGTACATACTCGCACTTTAGTACGTTGTCATAAAGCATGACACTTTGTTAGTCGTTTAAATTACCCACCGGCTTCATACAAGCAAGTATATAACCAACGTACAGTCTCGTAAAATATTTCTCTTCTACCTATCACTCCTCCCAGAAGCATTATTTTAGATTCAGATTTGATATTATGTGACATTTTAGAGCTGTGATAACAGGAATACTGTCGGTAGCGGTAGCTGGCATGAAGGCGATTAATGTTAGCAAAACCTTTATCAGAAAACTTCAAATAAAAGGTAGTTCTACATCAGAGCACAATGTTAAAAAAAGAACATTACGGAAAACGGTTGAATTTGTAGGGACTGGACTGAAGTAATAAAGGAATATACCGCGAACTGAACGAAGAGGTGAATAAACAATACATATGCGATACCCTTCCTCCTCCCAACCATATCGGCACCCACTTCAACAAAAATTCAGTCAATCTTAAGGAGCACCCAGTTGCTTCCTGCGAAATATCTGGACAAACATCCTACACGGTGTGAGATAGCCCATGAGACTATCATATGGGTAAAATACGCCGTCAGAACCTGGAAGCTTATAAGAAGAAGGGCCATAAATTCGTTCCTATGCAGTCACTTCTTCCTGTTTACCTTCGGCTCGGTGCATTGCTGTTTAACACCAATGCTGTTTCGTTACGCCGAATTGCCGTGAAGTTTCTTCTTTACGTGTCGACTGTATCACTCCGGGGACTGAGATTTCGCGGATATCAGTCGTTACGGAAACAATCCATGTTTGTTTCAAGCATTATTTGAATTTTACGACAGAATTCAAACGTCGACAAAGAATGTTTGCCTATTACGATCTCATGCAGCGCTGTTGTAAAGAAGTGAATCTGGTAGATTTAGAAAGACATTCGTGTTTGGCACTACCTGTGTAAAAACATACACTAAATTAGCAATAAAAAGTACAATTACATAGTTCTACGCAGAATAATCTGGTAAACCTCTTCAAAAAAGGTTATTGAAAATATACACCCATTCATTCATTCATTCATTCATTCATTCATTCATTCATTCATCCATTCATTCAGTTCATTCATTCATTCAGTTCACTCATTCATTCATTCAGTTCACTCATTCATTCATTCATTCATTCATTCATTCATCCATTCATTCATTCTGTAGGTATAGTTTGACTTGCACAATATGAAACGACATAATACAACACCTTACTTGTCGCCACCAGCAGGTAACTCAGCAATTGACATGAAGACACAAATGGATGATAGTCAACTTACCTGCAACAAAGAAAAGACACAAATTACTAATTTGTTATAAACTGTGCACGGACGTTAAGTGGCTCCCGATTACGTACCTATTGTCCAGTAACGTGAATATGTAACAGAATATGTTAACTAAACTGGTTCCCACATGGCACTACATCAACAGAGGATTTCCTGCAACTTCGTATAACGGTGTAGTAAATTCTGGGTCTGTTCAGTCACACAAGTAAGGGAGGCAGTCAGCAACCAGACGTACGCTCTGAAGTATTAACTGAAATTTTGTTTAAACACGGCTGAAATGAAATACAGTCAACGCCGTATATTTGTGACATAGATCGCTTCTGGTTTCGTACAGTTAGCTGACCTTGAAAGTTCACTGCTTGGAGATATTAACTACTTACTGTGCGAATAAAATGCAGAGTTTTTAACCCTTAAACGTGACTGTACAAACACAAACCACTAAGATCTAAAGGGTTAAGCAGTGAGAAGACATTTTTTCTTACATACTTATTTTCAGGCGCGTTCACCTAGTCGAAAAATGTGCCTACTAGCTTCGTCTTGGCCGTCCCTCTGTCCGCATCTATCAGCGCGGTTCCCACTGGACGGATTAACGTGAAATTTGATATTGGGGACTTTCACAAAAAAGTGTCGATAAAACCCGAATATCTTTAAAATAGGACAGAAATATCGAGCACGTGGCTTGCAGACCTGAGGCCACTGTATTTTCGGCGACATAAATTCGCAGTTAAAGTTACTGCTGTACAACACTTAATACTTTTACATTTTTTATGTAACCTGTAGCTCAACAGTACATACAGAACGCACTGGTGCGTTTCCACTGCAACAATGGTTACGCGAATGCGCCATAATGTTACTTATACGTACTCTGTCTCTTTGTATTACATGATATTGCTAGCATTCCTGTAGGAATATACGAATATATTTTTATTTCTATTTGAGTGTGTTTCCAGGCCTGGACTAACTTCCGTACTAAAGTTTCTGTGTTATTCCATTTACTGCAGGTCCAGATATTTAATTTTAAATCTAACAGATACTATAAAGAAAAGTTATGCCATGTTTAAACGATGTTACAAAATATTTGTGGCACTAGAGCAGTAATATCAGAATTTAATTTCGAACAACTCAAATACTTCACCGAAAATCATCTAAAGACTTTCCACCTCGGCTGTCTGAAGGTTTGAATGACATGGCGGTTTCCCCAAATTTAGTAACTTCCCGTGTTGTTTGAAGTGACGTGTAAACTTCACGGAAGACTAGGAACAACACCTTCATTAACTGTCAATCTCATAACTTCGCTAATTAGCTACACCAGCACTCGATCATTAATTTGTGTCTCTCAGGGCGGAAAGAGAAAGAAGCGCTTTGCTGCGACAAGTCACAATATAATCCACAGGCAGGCAATCCCAGTTTTCCTGTATAAATAAAACCCCTGCTACATAAAGCTGACTGAATCTGAACTACAATTTTATGACTAATAATCCTCAGAAAAAGTTACATTCGCTGCTTTGAATTCTAATGAAGTAACACAATGAATGATTTAATGAAGTTATCAGTGGGTCTCTGCTTCTATTTACACATTTTTTCTCTTTCTCATTTTAGGTTCCTTTTTACAAGTTAGACACCAAACTCAATGCTGATTAAATTTTAAGTCAGGATAAACTGGGTGTAGAGTTCTAACTTTGTTTTTGTGAATACAACAGAGTTCAGTTCTACTACGAACTCTCACCAAACTTACGCTGGTTTTGCTGAACTTTAGCTTTCAATAAGGTAAGAAATTTCCAGCTAAATACCTGGCATTCACAAGAAATAAGTGCAGAAACGTATTAATGTTCTATTCACCTATCTGGCGTTCTGCTCGTCCGTACAAAACGCAGTGTGATGGTTACTACTCCATCTTCGTATTTAAGAGATCCCCAAGTCGACGTCGGGCGAAAAAACGTCTATCCTGAATCAGATTTGCGTTTTCCACAAGGAAAATTCTGGGATAGGATCTTTAAGTACACAACTGCTTTTATCCGCGGCCATTCTATGAGTTATTTGTTTGGTAATCTATAACCTCCTAGTCAACTGTCACGTCAAAGAACGTCGAAATTAAGCTGTTAGCTGGTCATTCTTTTGGTAAGACAAAAGAAAATAAGACTAACTGAAGATAAAAGTCTTCTGGGTCATTAGGTCTTGCCGATTAGTAAACAGAAAACAGGTTAACTACACGGCTTAATATCCCAAGAAATTTGAATCGTCAGCAACATCGCTGTGAAAACTTCAAATCAGCAGAACTAAGTTGTCGGATTAATAATCCAGTAGGTTGCATAGTTAACTGCTAACTGAAACAGCCAGGAAACCACGCGGCCAGCCAGTCGTTTATTCAGGTACCCTGAAGAAGTCAGTCATTTAATAACACAGTCAATCAGCACGCTTATTTTAAAAGAGTCAACAAGTCATACCATTAGCCTGTGAGACATAAGGACAAAAAAGTCAGTCAACAAGCTAACTTCAGTCAGTATGACAACCTGTTATTCACAGAATCGGTCATTTTAACACCAGACTCTCAATAACCAAGAACAAATTCATCTAGTGCTGACACTTGCATTTCACATCATCGGACCTTGCAGGTTCTGTGATGTCACACCGCCCTGTACATTAAACATGACGCCCACGCCTGCAGCGCCTCACGCTCGCTCAACCCGACAGCAGACCTCGCCAAACTCAATTAACAAAATTGAATTTTTCAGCTTCCGGTAATAAACATTTAAATACACGAAGCCGCAAAATTGGTGGGCAAATACAAGGACGTGGACGTGTGTATGAAAACGTAATGAGACATTTACTAATTCTGTGGGGGTCCATGCTGTAACGCATGTTGCTAATAAACAAATGGCAGCTGGGCTGATGGCATAGTGTGATGTGATGAGTATATGACAGACAAAAAATGAGGACTCGAATATGTAATGTAGGGTTCACGTCGTGTTTGTGTCTGTTTTCCATATCAAATTCGCTGACACTTACGCATTTTTCATTAAATACTAATTAACTTACAAACACTCCGGCAATAGGCAGGAAGGTTCAACAAAGCCCACGATTAGATAAAACCCTTGGCCAATTCCACCCACTTACAGTCCTCACAACACATTTCACTTAAATCCCTTACAGGATTATTCATTCTCCTTCTTGTAATTTTAGGCTACCTGTCACACAGAGTACCTCATTACAGCCAGATATTCGCCTTACAAATGCTGCTATAGCACAAATGTAACCACAGATATTGTTGCATGGGGTGTTCCCACAACGAATGCCACGTGTGCCACCGCATAATCAAACTCCTTTTATTGAATGTCATGCTGTTCATCTCTGTGCATATGCTCAATATAATGAAAGAAAAACCAACTTATGCACAACGTTACCGTTTATTTATCAAACTTCTGTCTTTTCTAATTCCCCAACATGGTTCGGCATACAGTTATGCTGAAACATGTTGGGGAATTAGGAAAGACAGAAGTTTTATAAATTAATGGTAACGTTGTGCGTAAGTTGGTTTTTCCTTTATTGTCCTTTCGTTGAGTAATCCCAATTAAAGTGCAAAATTCGTGAAACTTCTCACTACGTAATTCTCTACAGTTCTTTTTATATCATCTCTGAACACCAAACATCTTCTTCAGTAATATCTCCTTAAACACCATTAATCTGCGACTTTTACAAATTCTAGAATACACGCATAATTTGGCCAGACTGAGTCCTTAATTCTCATCTTCTTGAAAAACGTTTTCACTGTTCCAAAACAGCTCGCTGGCTGTAGCCTACTCTGCCTCCCACATGAAGAAAAACAGGTGCACAGAACAGAGAAGTATTCTAACGCGGAATTGAGTATGGCGGAGTGGGGACCGTTATCGGAGACTGTGTAGCACGTGATGTCGTCCGCTATACGGCGAGCAGTCCCGCGTCAACGCAAGACTCCACGGACTGACTACTGCAGGGCGGGAGGCGTCATTGGTCGCTATGCAGTGACGCAGCTGTGAGCAGTTTGCGCGTTCGGTTGGACACCCTACACAAGACTGCCTCTCCTAAGACACTGTGAGACAACAACTTCATGAAATATGTTACGAATTTTCTGCTACTAGATACCATAAAAAATGTGACAACCTACTTCTTAATTTCCAAATATAAATAACACTAGCGTGACGGCATTCGGGATGGGGGGCGACCCGAGTGTCACCTAACATGTAAAGACTGGTGGTACATGTACCACTAGACTAAACACTAAATCTCTGCACTTTGCATACAAAGTGTATTTATGTGTTTCATATAATTCTCACCATAAACAACCATTATTTATTTCCTTATGCAGCGTTTAATGACTGGTCTTTCTACTGTAAGCACGGAGTTCTCTATGTCGTAACAACTGAATCTTTGTGTATGAGGTACACTAATTTTAGTTGTCTAAGGTTTAATGCTGGTCCATCAGATATTTACTGGTAGTATATCTGCGAAAATCATGCACATTTTATAAAATTTAATGGCAGTACAATGGGGAATAACAGTACGGAGGCCGTGCGAAATTACATTTACTGATATCTTCCCTTTCAAAACGACAAATTAAGTACCGCCGCAGGCAGATCACAAACATTTTGTTTAAGATCTTTCAACATGAGTAAACTCCCAGCACATTCAGCCACTTTATCAAAGGAAATCACGTAACGCCAAAATGTAATATGATCGTAACTTTATATAAGCCGTACTGAAGGCCCGGTACTGTAGTACTGTCCGTATAACGGTTACTTTACTTTAGTTACTGGACACGTAATATTGATTGAAATATCTGGACGACGCCAAGAGACGTAAGACTTTCCTTTTTTTCATAAGCGGTTTACTACTCCCACACACTTTTGCACCGCATAACAGAGTCCTAAAACAGTAGTAGTGCCTTGTCAATTAATTTAAAGATACATACAGGTTCCTAAAATTCGTTTTAATCGTACCTCACCGTACTTAAACGACGAAGCCTGTAATCCAGACTCCGTGGGTTGGATAGGAATGATTGGATTAGAGTTAGTTTCTGCTATATTTCAGACTAAGTGAAGACTGTTTTACGTAACACAATCGTAGAATATTTCACCCGCATCTCTGTGCGTCATTCATTTAATGTAACCCCCCCCCCACTTCAGCGATCCCACATGTCAGAAAATACAGTTACTAAGATTATTACAGCTTTTAGTGTACCGTCACCAATACAGTTCTATACACCAAGGGTTTACGACAGGGGTGAAGCAAATAGTGGTTTCAGTAAATAAGCATTTCAGACATTCAGTTCTGCTACAAAGAAATTCATTAAATGTAAAGTTTCAACTGTATTGCATTCCTCTCAGTATCCAATTTCTCTTCCAGTTCATCGTGTATCTGTGTCGTGAGGGCGGCCGCGATAGCGTAGTCAGTATAGCGACTTCCTACGGGCTGGCGGTTCGGGTTCCGGACCCCAGTGATGGCGAGGCTTACTGTATCCGGCCAGACTGGCTCGAGGAGACTCACCCATCCTCCTGTAAACTGGGTACTGAGGGTCCTTCCCGGTGGTAAAGCGGCCGGGGCGTGGCGTTAACCCACCTCGACCCCTCGCCGACATTAAACCAAAGGTACAGATATACCTCTACCCCCGAGATATACCTCTACCCCCTCCCCGTCTGTGCCTTCATGGCAGGTAATTAGACGAACTATGGGCATTATAAGCAATAACTGCTCCAATCTTACTGATGAACAAGCTGGTTAAAATTCATTAGGGAATACGTCCGTGCGTTTTTCATCCTTACAGTAAAGAAATAAATCAATTTCTATGCATAAAAAACATAAGAAGCGGCAACTATTTTCTATCAGCAGTTAAAAGGCCGTTAAAATGTGCATATTTCCTCACTAGAATAGCTACCTAAAGCTTAATTTTATGGCGCGATAACACGACATACACAGGTAACATCCATACCAACTCATAAACCATCTCCCACAATCTATTTATTTTATTTGTTGAACCACCTGCTGCATTCCAGGGTTATCTCTAAAATCTTTTGGTGAATAAGACGTTTAAAATGTAATTATTAAGTCTGTTATGAAAAAATTAACTGCTTGTTAAACATAGCACTCCTAAGAAAAATGTTAGAACCCCAGAAAGACGCAGTGATCAAGCAGTAATCATAATTTATAATGCAGATCACTATGAGACTGACAAACGAGATATCGCGTTTCGATTCCGGACAAGGGCACAAAATGTATCTCTTCTATAAAGTGTCAAAGCTGCCTATGTGGCACAACCAGTCTCCTGATCAAGTGACACCTTGGATTATTTCCCCGGGGGTAAAGTGGCCGCTACATGAAGATGACCAATAGAACCCACCTAGTGCCAAGGTTAAGGATGAGCGGAACATCTCGGTTTCCTCGCATGCCTTCATGGCGTACACAGAGACAAACCTGACCTTAACCCAATAAAAATAAGTTTGTCAAAGATGATCTGTGACGATAGAAATGGAAGGAAATGGCTCCCATTCGTTAACTGTGGTGGGCTTTGGTATTGGCAGTGTTGAAACCTCACGTTGAAATACAATACAATAATTAGTTGTCTAGCACCTGCTGTTACTTTGTAAACGTTTATGTAAAACACACTGACTAACATTAATTAAATAAAACAAATCAAATAACCCAAGTCTGCCGACAGTGCGTATGTCCGCAAAATACACAGTATCGAATAGTCGCAGACTTTACTGCAAGGAGGACTCTTTTTGCCTTCTAAATTTCTGCTCGAAGTTACTGGGTGACTGGTTTCACTGGGTGTTTCCGGTTGCACGAAATTAACCTGAGCCAAAGGGACTGACATCCTACCTACGAGTACTCTCTACACTTCAAAAGACCACATGTCGACAGTCCCGTATGGATAATACAACTATCCTTACCATACCATTATTGTCTCTTGTATGAAGGGAAAGCGACTTTTTTAATGACTTAAGTTTCTAACATGCTTTCTACGCGTTAGAAGCCAAAATTTTGGGTATCATGTACTGTCTTGCGGACACACCATATTCCGAGTGTAGGAAATATGAAAATGTACTGACACAGTACACACAGGAAACATCAGCTAATGGTAATTTCAACAAGAATGAGCACATAACACTCTATAGAAGAATAATAAATGTTAGGACAACAGGAAGAAATGGAGAAGACCTGTAAGTAGAGACAAGAGGAGAAAGAAGAAGATAAGAAAATGGATGAGGTAGAGGAAAGGAGAGATAAGGATGAGGAAGAGTCGAAGAGGCTGAAAGTGCGGACAGAACGAGTGCAGGAATAATAATAAAACGATAAAAAGGCCTAACAGAAGCTGCAGAAAACAAGCGAGAAGGGAAGCGAGTTGAAGGAGGAGCGGAAGATGATACACGGCTCTCCGATTTTCAAATGATTAGTAACGAAACACAATCTGCACCAGCAAGCTGCAAATTGTTCCTGCCATTACGTAATAGGGCCCTGAAATTAGATTAGAGGGATTAGGGAATGAGCTTGCAGTAGCTGCTTGCCTTGCCTCTTGAGAGTTCTATAGTGAGTCAGTGACTGAGAGATATGGTCTAATGCCCATTAAGTGAAGTCCCACTGCATGCTCAGATTTCATTCACAAAGGCCTGCAACCGTAAAATTAATTACAAACTTATTTGAAAGATCCACTACAATAAAAAGAAAAATCGAAGTAGCCTACGTAATGTGTGAAGGAGGTATAACAACTGTTTCAATACAAACTGCGAAGTATGATATAATATTACGAGATATGGAAAGAGAAGTGAAGTAGTACAAGTGGGAAGCATTCCTCGCGTGTAAACATGTGTTTATTAAAGTTTAATACCTCTTTGATACTGAAGTTTATTTAATGCAAACATAAATTTGCCGTCGCAAAGCAAATGGCACTACGACAGTACAGTGCAGAGAACCACAACTGTCTTTTTCCTGCTCTTCGTTAAAGGTCTTCCACACAAATGTTTCGGATACGTGTTTTGATTCTTGAGAAGTCTGTATCCTACCTTACGTATTAATCTTCGTGTTACAATCTTGATTATAAAACCTGAGAGAAAGTTACACTACGGGCTGGACAACTGACAAATTCCTGCTCGATATCCGACAGGTGCAACACATCTTTCTCATCTCCACTGTATTCCAACAGACCCTGGGGTCCACCCAACCCCTTATTCAATGGGCGCAGGGGGATCTCTCCCCACAGGTAAAGCGATCGGGGCGAAAATCTGACCAATCACTTCCATTTATCCCCGTGGTTAAGAATAAGTGGGGCTATACCTCCACTCCCCCTTATACCTTCATGGCGAGTACAGGGGCGACAATACGTTAATTTACTTTACTTTGAATTGGCTGCAGGAAGCCACTGGGAGTTACAGACACATATGAGAGGACAGGGTTGAGTGGAGCTTAGAGAAGTGAGATGTGTGACGTGGACAGAATTTAAATGGGTCAGGATATGATCCAGCGGCAGTCTCTGGTTCTAAATACTGCATGTTCCATAAAGTCAGGATATTTAATTTAAATCCGTCTGTTCTGTGTAACAGAACGAATAATGACGGATGATTATAATTAATATGCATGAGCAGTATCTGTCACTTCTTGTGGTGAGGACTGCAAGCTATCTCCAGCTTCAGTGACAAGCACAACCTTTCATTCATAACAAAGCAGCAGAATGTAACTAGATCCAGTCGACAGACAAAGCAACTGTCATATTACCCGGTCCGTTTGTCTGTCTCTAATTACAAAATGATGTACATTTTGCGAAAGGATTTGATTGCATTTGTTTTGCGAACTAATAATGAATTTGCTACGATTAAATCAGTTCCCTAGAAGAAAAACGCGCAAAGCTGTACTGGGACTTCCATAAGCGCCTAATAATACTACGTTTGTCGTACAAGTCTGTGGTAAAACTTGTAATTCTTGTTTATTTATTTTTCCATGGCTCGACAGTCCTAGTGGGCTTAGGCCTCCTCATTGTCAAGACTTCGCGATCACACTCAGACGCATTACATTCGGCAGTACTCCTCTGGACGAGTGATCAGCCCCAGGCAGAGACCTCTACACCACACAGCACTCAGAATAGACAGATATCCATGCCCTCGAGGGATTCGAACCCGCAATCCCAGCAAGCGAGCGGCCGCAGACCCATGCCTTAGACCGCACGGCCACTGGGATCGGCAATTCTTATATGGGATTGAAAGTCTGGAAGAGTGCATACTGATATAAAAATGAAACTCACTCTTCGTGCCTGATCGGTTTCGATGTTTATTTACTGGAAAAACAATCCGTCAATGAGGATACAAATCTTCGATCAGTACGGTTAACCACACTGCACAGCCACACAGTGTTAAACAAAAATCAGATAAACGATAAAAAAAGTGTTTCAAACAGAATTTTTATGTATACAAAGGCAAAGTAATCCCATTACAGGCCCTTTGTGTTCCAGGAGGTTGAGGCTCCCAG
The DNA here is from genome assembly GCA_013340265.1 of Coptotermes formosanus. Classification (NCBI taxonomy): domain Eukaryota; kingdom Metazoa; phylum Arthropoda; class Insecta; order Blattodea; family Rhinotermitidae; genus Coptotermes; species Coptotermes formosanus. Next base: position 945,354 of record BLKM01011269.1, on the reverse strand, counting down.
AGTTCTAGACAATCGGCACAAGGTGGTAAGGTTGTCAGCCCTACGCGCCGGCCGTCTTTACCCCCCAGGAAATATACCTGGTATTCATTTCTGCTAGAGGCTGAGTCGACCCCAGGGTCACAGTGCGACAGAAAGGATTATGTCAATGAAAAATTCCAATAACACAATCGGGAATCGAACTCGCGACCTTCCGGTTTTTAGCGCAGTGCCCCTTATGTATATAAAAGCGTTTATACTTTTCAAATATACCACGCTTTCTACGACAAGTCACTGATTCAAGAAATACGTACATAAGGTCCGTCAAGTTCGTCTGTACCTCACTGCAGTTAAGTTTTATTTTTTGGGGCACTATGCTTAACAAATTTCAACGATTGTGTGATTGTATCCGAAGGTAAAATTGGAGAAGGATTTTAAAGAAGCTTTTATAAGATTAAAACTACTGACAAAATCAATTAATGATTTACATACTGACAACAGAGATGGGGACTTCATAGACCTCCTGTGTAATAAAATTATCCAAAGGCTAATATGGAATTAAATTCGCTCGAAAACTTTTATTGTAAGCTCCCCAATATTAAATTTCAGAGAAACCCCAAAAATAGTATTGGAAATAAGACTGAAAGACAAATGAGCTTTCTATCCCCGGGGATAGCATGAAGCTGACTTCTCAACTTAGTGTATTCAGTGTGGGTGAGTCAACTGATCCTGCCCAGGAGCTATTATTATCAAGTGCTGAGGATTAGTTGCGTGATAATCACAGAAATTCAAAGCCAATAGAATACACTACTTACATGCTGACATCCCTAATTGCCTTTACTCAATCTGCTACACGTTTTCGCCCTGCTGGGCCCTTATTAAGGAGTTTTCAGTTGGGGGACGGATGTGGGTGTGTCCCTGTACGCAGTTTCTTTTGGTTTTTGTGTGACTGAATAACAAAATACACGGTAATACGAAACATTATAAGATTAGTTTGGTGTTCACCTTCAGAATTCATGCTGTCTGATTTTCTCATGACTTTCGAAAAATAATAAGCCTGTGCTTTTGTAAAAAAAAAATAAAATTTCCCAGGCACTTTGTTTCAGCGGTATTTCTATTTTAACATACAGGAATCCAAGGACATACACGTCCAATTTACGTACAGTCAAGGCAGAGGCTACGTTCGCAGTACGTGTGTTCAATTTCGTTAAGCGACCAGTTACTGCAATGCATGACAGGGAAGTTCAAGCGGAACGTACTACAACATCGCACAGCTATATTTGCGTCACTCGGGGCGACCAATCTTCATTTACCCGCCGCGATACTCGAAATCATAGCATAGATTACGTGCAGCTTTAACATCTCGCCTCTTACATATCTCGCATAGTAACGCTTAGCCCCACGGAGAGCGCTACCTTCACAGAGACATTTGGTCCACAAGTAATTCATAAACCTTGCAAAATGAAGTTCACTTTCTCGAAAGACTGACAGGCTGTTCTGTCTAAACCACATGGAAACTTTCTTTATACTCGAGTTTCCTTCCAACCCTGAGGCCGTTCTTTTCGTTCGGCCGATTTTCGTACCGCAAGTCACGTTCTGCCGGCGAAAAACCATTATCATATCCAAGCTTCTATATGAAGCACGTATCCAAACCTTAGAACAGCAGGAGACATGATCTTGTAGAAATCATTAAGAAATACACAGCCTTCCTTTCAGCCAGGATCTCTTCACCGAAATAAAATATAACGTGTCTCCTTACCCTCATGATAGCAAGGGAAATGCTTTAAGAACAAAGTGCTGGGAAGAATATTATAAACCAAACAGAGGTAGAGAATTAAAGCGAAGGCAGAAATGAGAACTTCAAACTACGGAATTTCAAGAAATGTACGCTTCACTCAGTGTTACTGAAACAAGAGAATGACATACACGGAATATGCAACACGCAATGACAGATGAAGAAATTTTAATTTACAAAACTCTGGTTGCGAACTGTCACGTTAACCCTTTGCATAGTGTAGTTCATTTAAATTATATTCAGAACTTCAGTTCGTACCTCACGAAAAACAAATTCAGTGCACAGCAGTTTAGTCTTGTATAAGGCAAGAGGCAGACATATGAAACATAAATACAACGTTTGCATAATGCTGAGCCTCTTAACGTGACACCAGGCGGTATATACGTGTATCGTCACCACTTGACTTTAGGCAGTTAAGGGACCGATTTCGAGACCTATTCGCAGATATGGCAATCGTATTAGTACCGATTTTGAATAAAAGGTGCATACGTAAGGAGATCTGATTCAACTTGTTACGGAGTCTTCAGAGTTACATCCCTTTGAACACGGCCACTGAATTACGGGTGTTGTAAAGCGGGAGAATTCTTCGAGATGTTTTGCAAGCAACACTTCGATTCAAGACACAACTTGCTAGTTAGTAACAGGGCAATCATCTGTTACCTACTGATTTACTTGGCGATGCTTTATCAACTGCACGTCACAAGGAGCGTCGGCTAGCCGAATGATTAATAACAACTCTTCACACATTTCTTTAGCGAGAGCCATCTATACACTTGTCCAAGGTTGTGCTGTCAGATTCTGGCCAGGCTACCACCTATCATGGCTGATGCCTCCCGTACTTCTCCTCAGTTGCTTCTGGTGAATGCGACTTCATGCCTTCGAAAACGCTACAACCGCCTTTTCCTGGACTCTTAACATCTTTACCAATCAAATCATGCTCGCAAACCATTTGGTGCTCTAAAAATCATGCAGCTGCAAGAGCGTGGTAAAATACACCTAAACCCAATCGATCCAGAGTGATTAATTGGTTTGAGCAACTGTGTGACTATTTAATGACGTAGCTTCAGTTTGAGGGGTTAGTTAAGAGTCACATGGAATGACAAGAAAACGGTGATGTCGAGGATTTGGAAGGAGCAGTAAAGGCTTGTTCGAGTATTCTAATCTTACAGACGAAATTTACACACCCAAGATGAACACATAAATACTTGGGTGGCGCTTTAATAAATGTTTTGCAGCGTTCTCTGTCCCCTGGACATTTCACAATTCTGAAGTTTATTCCTGTGTAATGCAGTCGACAAATCACCGGAAAATCAAATAATTTACACGAGCACTAAGAGGTATTGTCGGCAACCTTGCTGAGATAAGAGCCAGGAATACCTGAATAAATGGCAGGCAGTATGACTACCTAGACATGCTCATGTAAAATAGTTAATCCACAGATGACTTATCGACTACATTAGACATGAAAAAAATTTAAATCTGTGAAATGTCAATCGCATACAGAATGCGGGAGCATATTTATTAAGGCGCCACCCAAATTTCGCCTGGAGGAACTGAATAAAAACACTAAATCAACAAGTTTGGTAGTACTTCTTTGCTACCGACACTTCTATATCAAGTACCTTATGAAGAAATTTCTCATTTTTTAAATCTGTCCTAAACCTACAAAGATGGTCCACATCTAGGTCATGGAGGTAAAGTCTGATTGTGGACTGAAAATGGAGGTGTGGAGATAATAGAGGCATGTAAATTCAATTACTGTAATTTGCAGGTTTGGTTCTGCCGCTTTTCTTCTTCTCCTTCACTTTCTCCATTTTCTTCCTCGTTTAATTTCTTCTAATTCTTAATCTCTTCAAATTCTTAATCTCCTGTTTTTTACATTACCTTCTTCTTCCTCTCCCTCCTGTCCCGACCAGTGATCTAAGACCCGGGGGAAACAAGGAGACCTTGCGGACCACAGGTTAGTAAGATCACTGCAGCCACATTTCTGCAAAACGCAGGCACGCTTGTGCGTAGGCACTGCACAAAAGTTTAATAGAGCAATACAAGGAACTGCTAACCCTGAAGATGATATCCTGCCCATGTTTCTTCGAACGATGACTTCAGAATCCCCAGCAGGCAATGCCAAGATATTCTGACATTTCTTGCTACAATACAATTTCAGTTTAATGGCTGAGGAACTCCATTCTTCTCACGTGCCTGTTTGTGTGATCCGATCTATCATGTTGCTCAAGCTCTTGCAAATCCCTTTCACTGCTCCTGTGTCCTTTTGGTACAAGCCTTGAAGATTCTCTAACGGCACAACTTCTTCTGACTTGCTAAACAAAAAGGGATATTGGACTAGTTTCATGCTGCCAGTTTAACTAACTTACAAATCAATTAAAACACTAACTTACTTAACTAATAAAAGCATGTCACTTAATAGCAAAGTAACTTACTAACAATCTTACTAACGTTCTAACGCCCACAATGCCATTCAGAATTATCAGACCTCCGAGCAGTTACGGCGAAATTTAAGCATGACACCAAAACCTGCACCCCGGCGTAGAAAAAATCGGTGTCAAGTGCCTGCAGTAGGAATCTACCGCAAATGGCTTGCAGATAGGTGCTTCTTAAGAGGTTCAATGAGCTGAAAATCACGGAGCACCATACTGCTAACCGGACTGCTGAATGCGGGTTATGGAACACTACTGGTTGGGATCCGAACTCGTGTCCTGTGATTTCCATTTTTTTAGATCCCTTAAGGACGACCTGGCTTGTAAGTGATTTGCAACACGTGCCGATGTAAAGCAAGCTATAATCGCCTGCCTACAAACACTTCACGCATTTCTGCTACGCCGGAATACCAGCCTTAGTGCCACGCTGGATCAAATACTTAAAAAGTCAGGTGATTGACTACACAGAAGTCTGATGTGTACCATGTGCTACACATGTGCCACGCACACATCGAAGTCATAAATAGTTATCGGCATCAGAGTGATCGTTACTTATTTTTAAAAAATCCTTCGCAATAAACAACAGAAGAGAGGGGTCAAAATATACGACCATTAATTTCCACTTTAGATATCTTGTTGTTTAGCCCGGAACCAACCTGAAGTTTGGCTCCTGTGATGTTACTTGCCCTGTCACTGTCTGACAGCTGCAGAGCTTTGATGCTGGGGATCCATGCCCTGGTTAAGTATAAACCTTCTCCCTACTGAAATTATTCATACGTAGCCGTATTTGTGCTGTCTCTTTAACAATTCTTTTTCTTCGTCGTCTTCTTCTTCTTCTTCTTCTTCTTCTCCGCTTCTTCTTCTTCTTCTTCTTCTTCTTCTTCTTCTTCTTCTTCTTCTTCTTCTTCTTCTGCGGCGCTACAACGCCGTGTGAATTTGGCCTCCTCAATGATCGGTTTCCAATCATTTGCACTTATAGCTTGCTTTTCCAACGACAGATTTTCACAACTTTTATAATCATGCTTTACATCACCTTTCCACCTCACTTTTAGTCTTTCGCTCCGTCTAAAAGCTATGGGTTTTCATCCCGTAATTTAACAATTCGTGCTACATATCCAAATATCGTGGCTACTATCTCGGTATGCTAAAACTTAACACGATGGCCCAATTCAGTGCTAAATTCCACTACTGCCAATAATATAATATATTCGCAGAAGCCGGTTGCCTTTCTTACACTTCGTCATCGACCTGTCTGCTCTAAGCACATACACCACGGGCCTTAAAATGTGTGAGCGTTTCGTACTTGGAATGTGCACCGTCTGTACAGCCCATACTACATCATAGAACACACTACTTGCAAATTCAACCATACCGTCATCCAGTGTGTCAACTTTGAAAGAGGCCTCAAACTGTCAGACTGATACGTAATATACACATATATACACACGCACGCACGCACGCACACACACACTAGCCACGCGGCTGTCACATGACAGGCTACCAAAATATTCACATGCTACCCGACAGTCTCTTTCATTCCTCCTTCCTTTATTCTTACACCACCCCAAGCGTTAATTTCATCTACGGGGGCTGTCATCTGGATGTGCTAGCTAGTATTATAATTCCCGACGTTCAGTAACCACTCAGTCACACCACGGGCATTCAAAAAAAGTATTTATATATATACATATATATATGTACACACACGTGTGTGCTCGTGTATATGTGTGTGTTTGTGCGTGTGCGTTTTTGTGCGTGTGTGTGTGTGTGAGAGCGAGAGAGAGAGAGATAGGTGATTCTATTCACTCAGATGATGGCGAGAGAAAAGAAGGTCTTTGAAACATTAATTTCAGACGCGTTCGCATAATTGCGAAAAGTGACTACAGCTTCGTCATGACCGTCCGTCCGTCTGTCCGCCCATCCCTATACAAGATTGGATGGATTTTCATGAAATTTGATATGTGCGGCTTTTTCGAAAATCTGTCGAGGAAATTCACGTTTCATTAAAATCTCACACGAATAACGCATGCATTACATGGAGACCTACGTACGTTTATGACAACATCTCGCTGAATTCTTCTCAGAATGATAAATCTTCCAGACAAAGTTCAGAGAAAATCAAAACACACATTTTATGGGCAGTAACTTTTTTCAGAAAATCGTGTCGTTTATGAGGTAATGTGGGAAACTATAATAGAGGCAGGAAGGCCACAGCCGGCAATATAACACGACGTAGAAAATAAGTCAGTTGCATGCTCGATAACTCAGGCAAGACTATAGACACCCGCTCATAATATTTAACACTTACTGCTTTTCCCCGGCAACAACAGTTAAGCCAAAGCGCGTCAGCGTTACGTTATGCGTACATTCTCTCTCTTGTGTTTACCAAATTTGTATGTGGCTGATAAACTAAGAGAATTTTAGTTAGGTTGGACTCCTAGGAAACTTCAAAAAATACAACTCGAAATTTTATTTAAAGCACACGACGATATTATTAAAACTTGTAAGTCGTAAGAATTTAAAGGAACACCGTTTCTAGGTAAACTAGTGAATGCGAAATTCGTTTAGGAAGAAAAGCAACATAGGCCTAGTCTCAAAATACGTACACGCCATGTCTTCGTCAGAAACAAGCAGTCTTAAATCTGCAAATACAGAAGTTTGGTACATCGTCAGAACTGCCACAGACCAGCGAAACCAAATCACTGTTATGCCTCACCACCAAACACCGCTCTCTCCCGTCCCGAAAAATTGGCGATTGTTCAGTCCCAAACTACCTTAATCATTAACAGTTACCGTCCCATAACACCACTGTCACGAGTATGAGCAATTCGGTTCCAGTCGTGAGATTTAAAGATCAGTTGTTGTTCACATCAAACGTCACGCTATTGTCAAATGATCATTCGCTTGCCTCTCACACAGCATAAGCCTCTACAAACCTCCAATGATTCGGAGATAACGTTCGTTCGTTCTTTCGTTCGTCCGTTCGTTTGTAGGCCTTACCTCTTCTACCTACTTGTTCACAGCAGGTGTAGAGGGTTTTTATTTTCACTTGATCACACTCAGACACACACCACACTCGGCAGGACTCCTCTGGACGAGGGATCGGCCCATCGCAGAGAACTCTACCTGACAACACACAACATTCACAAAAGACAAACATCCATACCCCCGGTGGGATTGGAACCCACGATCCCAGCAAGTGCTCGGCCGCAGACCTATGCCTTACACCGTGCGGTCACTGGGAGGAGATCACATGTTATCGTGATTTTCAACGTCACTTGTGCTCTACAACTACAGCTGACGAGCAATCCGAATTCGCCGATACGCTGGTTTCAATAAGGGCTTAACGATATCATGCGTATGAAGCTGCATGAATTAGTAGCCTCAACACCAAAAGGATGTGAGAGATCAATTTCATGTTCAAGTTGCGTAATTCCGCAAAAAAATGTGCATCCTGTACTCAGTTAATTGGACGACGGGTGGTAACCAGATAAGGTATGGGCGGAAGTGGCAGCGGGGTATCCCAGCCTTGAATAAAAGACCTGCTGCCCAACTATTAGCCAGCCAGGTTGCTAACTAAGTCATGATAATTATTTTGAGTTTAATGAATATGATGACGGTGACTGCAATAATAACTAAGTTGAAGACGAAGTGGTGATGACGATTAATGAAAACTCAAAACAAAACTACTCCTGCTAAAGAGAAACAAACAAAAAATTTCCAGAACTGTATAGTTTAAACTGCAGTCATCAGTAAACCTACGTAGCGTACTAATAATTTTATTAGTTTAGTTACCGAAACATTATAAGAGACGGCGACAGCAGGTTTATTTACATTTGTGTAAGGACTGCTAACATCTTAAGTAAACTACACCTCAAATACGGATTATGTTGTGCAAACTTCGTTTTCTACAAGAAGAATTTCCCTCAGCTGGTGCAGAATTCCGCAATCCCAGCGCTTCCCCAAATACATTAGCTTTACGACTCCCAGCCCCTCTCTGAACAGTACAACAAGGTGAATAATCCCCTTTCTTTTTCCCAACTCATCTCTTCATGACCGAATTTCCTCTTCCCCTTTCCACACAAATTGGTGTTAGTTAGGAGGGGTTGGAATTGAATTTTCAGCACTCTGCAGGGTCATGAGACATGCGTTGGTAGACCCCACACTCTGTCCCACTGCCTCGAGTCCTGGACTGCTTTAGATATCAAAGAATCGGATAGCGAGGGGGTGAGAGAGAATTGAAGGGGCGGACCAGAGGCCCCAGTCACGCCGGAACGCTTCCTCGCCTCAGTAATGTTGGACGGTGAACAGACTAGCGCCCCGGGGGGCCAGAGCACGACTGTGACAACGGGTGTTTCCAAACAAATAAAACAGTGAATTTTAACATGGCCTTAATCGGGATTAAAACGTTAACATTTCCCATGCACTGTATGATATATCTACTGGAGAGGGTCCACTCTATCTGGTATCTTGAGTTTCCGGTAACGCGTGAGAAAAATACGTCCTGTCGTAACTCAGCAGTTACAGCTGACCACATTTGACGTTTCAACAGTGAAGTCTAAATACAAATTGCCATGAAAGTGCAGGCTACTAACGGAATATGAAATTTAAATGAGAACATGTTTAAAAGCTAATATTCGATAAGGAGACATAGAAATGTTTTTCATACTGAGGGTATAAGTTGGCGAAACATTCTCTGTTAATTCCTCATAAATTACAAAAGGTCATACCACCAAACGCGAAAGACACAGCCAACATTTGCAAAATACGAAGGACATAAGAATGAAGTAGGACTGTTCTTAATACCAAGCTCGAAATATCCACGATAGTAAGCATCGCCAATAAATTCTCAGAAATTCCTTTTCATATATACCTGTATCTATGTCCTGGAACTTCAGTTTATCAGGAATGAAGTACTGCTTCCATCAAGATTAGCATAATCATTAATCTCTACGTTCAAAGGGCGGTTGTGTGTGACAGATCATAATTTTGAACATGCTGGAAAAAGAAAGCCGATCTTGCATTTTGGAAGGATGCCTTGTAGAGTATACAGATCACAGCTGTTGTAAATCCTTGGCCATGTCCTATGAAGAGGCAAAGAATTAACGCGTAACAAAATTCTAGAAGAAAAAGGAACGCTGGTGCTCATGTATTTTCAGCGCACTTTTGAGGTGACTTAGAATTAAACGAAGTAATCGGGCGGAGTAAAAATACGGTACACTGAAAGCGAATGAACGAATTATTTTACTAACAAAGCCCACGAACATAATAATTGCGAGGTGTCAGGTTCTCACAGCGATGTACCTCAGATTTCAAGCATTCTGTGGTGTGACGCTCTGCCGTGGGATGAATGGCTCACGACAGGAGAAAAAACTACTTGACCCTTGAATATGAAGGCATTACGTTCCTTCGAAACGTCAGGGACACTCACCCAACCACACAGTGTCACGTCCCAGCAAACCTGAAACATACGTTAATATTTTTCCCCCATGGAGCAACAGCCCCTAGTGGGCCACTTCATTATCGAGGCTTCACGATCATGCTCAGACACACCACACTCAGTAGGACTCCTCTGGACGAGTGATCAGCCCGACGCAGTGACAACACTCACAAGAGACATACATCCATGCCCCCGGCGGGGTTTGAACCCACAATCCCAGCAACCGAGCGGCCGCAGACGCATACCTCACACAGCGCTGCCGCTGGGATAGGCCCACACATTCGATAACTGTTACTGTATTCTGGTTAAGCTTTTTCCACAGTTAAAAGTCTAGAACGAATACGATAAGAATACCAACAATTCTTTGGTATGATATGTGGCTCAAACGGATCAAGATATAGACGAAAGATGGCGTTCAAGGGGCTATTTTGCGACAGATAAAGGGTATAATTAATTAACTGAAGCGGCTCAGGCCAGACAAATATCGGCCACTTGTAACGAAGAAAACTTCCCAATTCCCGAACAGTAGGTTCCCGACTGACTGAACCAAAGATATAGTGTACAGGCAAAATATTTGTGGATGACACTTTAATGGCGACATCAAGACGCGCTATTCGGTGAGGAGTGGGATCACGGCCTTAATACAAACCACACAGTGACCGGATTTCAGTTCAGTCGTAGTGGTACGTCGCCTAGAAATGTTGAACCGGACCAGCTGTTCCAAGTGTACGGCGCTCAAACCAGCAATTCCAGGTCTCGATCATATCGGGGCGTGTAATAAATTAGCCTAATTGTAGGCAGCTAAAGAAATGGAAGGTAAGAACATAAGAATGATGGTAATGGATAAGAGAAGAAAGGTAAGTAAAGACTGAAGACATACACGAAAAAGGAGGTAATGAAAGCAAGGAACAGGTAGATGGAGGAATACGGAGAGGAAATAAAAGAAGCAGAAGAAGGTACGACCAAACGAGTAACTGGAGTGTCGAGGATTTGTATTTTCTTTCACCCCCCCTCCCCTCCCCATTTCCCTAAAGTGGCTCGCATTTGCACTCTGTAATTTCACTGGCCAGTCTGCCCGTGCCCCTTCCGTACCATCCGATATTTTCAGCTTGAAAGGTTTGATATATTTTCCTCATCTATCCTTCTCACCCCAAGAGCCAAGTTCCATTTCATCCGATAGGAGAACAGAATTCTTTCAGTCTTCAAGCTTTCACTCCTGGCCATCCAGGAAGCTTTCCTAAGTTTCCTTGCACTGTTCGTCTATAAAATACGCAGTTTTTCAAACCTGCTGCGAAAATTTGATTTTGGTTGTCGTCACCCATCCACTCTGGCAGTATGAATGCAATTTTAGAGCGTGTGGAGTGTGGGTATACTGGATAGAAAGGCAAAGGGGACATATTTGAGATAGAAGAAACGCAAAGTGGAATACCAACATAGCAAAGGTTAGAGAGTTTGTTACAAAAGGAACAACCTTTTGGGGTATGGAACAAAAGAAAAATAATGTAAGAGAATATGTCATGAACCGGGACCCAAAGTGAAAAATGATGAAAACATGAATACCATGATTCAAACCATGTTGAAAGAATTTTGAAAGTTAAAGGATTCTATACGAAGATAATTTCAGATACGAAGAATAGATCTTTCTACCCTTCCTTCACTCCCTTCTCCTCTCTTATATTTTCTTCCTCTCGCCCATCTTTTTCATCCTCCCATGCTCCCTGACCTCCACTCTTTTTCATTTTATTATTCATTCTATATTCCTTATCTGATGTTCTTTCCTCTTAATAAGGAAATCAACGAAAAATAGTGTAACTATAGACACGACAAGAGGCTCCTCACACGAGTGGCTACGTCGCCCAGCACACGGTGGACTAACACTGGAACAACACCCTCACACAGTTCCTCTACCTGTTATTCGCAGCACGTATCTAAGCACAGCTCTACTGACAAGGTTTCAATGAAGTGCAGCAGTGTGATAATTCTATTCTACTAACCCAGAATCTTAGCCTCAATATATAATCGCTTACCACAGACGAAAAAGCAGAAGGTTGGTGTGGTGGCAGACGTACATTAATGTCTGTGAGGCATCGTGTTGGAGTTTTGGAGAACAGTCTATTATAATAATTTATGAGACTTGTACAATAATTGCTTTTCATTTCGAACAAAATTTTCGGATAATTCCTTTAAGTAGCCCACTACCGCTAAGTTCCCACTCTCTATTACGATAATTTTTCAATCTCAGTTTATAAAATAAAACCTCGAATTTGAGACAGCTTTGTCAAACTAAAAATACAACATCCAGTCTCTGGAGACTATCTCAAGGCGCGCGCGAATCTGATTCAGCCAAAGGGTGCAATCACATTTACAACACACTGCTACCATATACACCAGTACAATGCGATAGCGAAATTCATCAATGGTCACCGCACATTAATATGTACTGTTACATATTTTCAGGCACTTGGCTCTACTGGACTGCACCCCGCAACGGATGGCATTTCTAAACATACACACTTACAGAGGTCACTTCATGACGCGCTCCGTGAGATCATACGCATGATAATTTATAGCTAGTACTTTATGCCAGCCTTCATCGGTTTTAATGTTTGCAGTCACACTTATATTAAATCTTTTACTTATTTTTTATATGCAACAGTCTTAACGTCTTCATACAGGATTACTATGATTCCTGAAGATGACAGTTAAATCGAAATATGTCGCATCGCAGATAAACGTCTTATAAAAGTGTACCCTGCTGGGTTCACTACCTCGATGTAATCAAGTGTTGAATTCATTCCCCGTGCAAGGCAATGTGCCCGTATTATACTGTGCTGTTCTATTTAAGTACAGACTATGCCACGGGCTGATCCAACACTCAGAAGCTCAGCCCGTTTTCAAAGGATTAAATTAAATAGGGACCTCCATACCCAGACACAGCAAAAAATCTCCTTCGTGTCTAAGTTTCCTCTCTCCTTTCCTTCCTGTCTTATTTCTCATCTAAGCAGAAACTAACCTGCTACCCAAAACGAATGGAAATACATAGGGTGTGTGCTTTCACATATCGGTGGCAATTACTGACAGGCGTTTCAAAGTAAATGTGTAGTTCTGGGAAATGGAAAACCATGTTTAATTTTTCGTTCTCAGAAGCACTATGTTAGTAGTATCTAAGAGGTCCTATAACTGCTGTTTGTTTCATAGGAGCCTTTGCCGATCATAAATATCGCAGACACATTGGCACAATCAAGTTGCAAGTCATGCTAATGCTACGTCACGTGAAGATGCACGACTCGCTGGGTAGTGCCATAATCATGAAGCAGGGACGCTGACACTCTACTGTGTTTCCTTTGTTATTAGCCTAAGCTATTTGCTTCATTAATATTATAAATCGAACGTAATTAGCTAATACCTCCAAGCAGCGGAGTCCTGCTTAACAATCCAATAGTTGCTTAGATAGACAAGAAATTCTGTACTCTGTATGGAATACGCAGGTTTATCGCCCTGTTCACAACGTCACGCCATTTGTTCTTATCCAGAGCCCGATACATCCAGTCAGCACACTCACATACTATGTATTTAATTCATTATACCAACAAAATGCACATCATTAGTTACAGATGAGTGTCAAACACGTAGCTACAACAGGTTTCAGTACAAGTGTACCATCTTCAGGTAGTACAATACGCCAGGTTTAAAACCAGCTGCCAGTGATATGTACAAGGTTCCACAGACTGTAGTATACTCTGTTGTTGATGTAATTTATGTATAAAAGGAACAACTTGTACTGTTTTTAAAAACTTATTTTTAAAATGTGATTACAATATTTCTTACATAATAAATATGATTCATACGAATTAAAATTATTCTTGCGGCTAGTAGTGTAAACTATTATTTTGTGGCATTATATGTTTACATAATGCCACCAACTACAAGATTCCAATAACGAACCTTCCTAATGGCTTATTCTAAGTCAAATTTGCAAATCAATGTCCATATAAACGATCTCCGTTCTTCAAATCATTATGAGAGGAAAGATAAGACAAATGTCTATCCATCCGTTCTTTACAACAGATTCCATTCAGACACGTCAATTAGTCGAATTACTTCAACGAATATAAGAAACTCGGTAAGATTGTTCGACAAAACCTCTGTCCTAAATGAATCGTAGGTTCCCTTGAACTCTACAAACACTTGCTCCACTGTTTATTTCCGTTTCTGATTTTCAGCTGCACCCAATGAATGTAACATATCGGACCCGTTTTCGACCTCCTTTAATTATAAAAAATTTTCGTCTACATACGCCAATACAACATCAACTTATAAAGTTAAAGGAACTCTAAAACACGTGCACGGTTTGGAAAACACACACTCAGAATCACAAAAAATGTATTCGGGACAAATAGTACAGACACGATAAAGGCGCAACAAACGCAGTAGGGTTCGGCAATGGAGGCGTTATAGTTCCTGGATTTACATGCATGGCACCTTACTATGCTAGTATGAGAAGTGGTAACATCTGCACAGTGAGGCTTCCTTGTTTTACATCATCATTAATCACATCCACCAGCGCATGGTCCCAGGAAGGTTAGACATACATTCTCGCAGTTATAGCTTTCCTTCGAATCCCCTGAGACAGCCTCGAGTGTTCAACAGCCAGGTATTCAGAGTGGGACAGCAACACTTTGCAGAAGAGAGAAGTAATCAGTTAATGAAGGAGAAAAACGAAGTCAATTTTACAAAGCCAGAAAACGTACAAATGACGAAATAAATAAATGATAAAATCGTAAATGAATAAAACGAAAGTGAAATCTATGTGACCTAACAGCCAACTGATGAGTGATCGCTGTAGGGACATGTTTTCTTTCAACGTTTTGGTTGTTTAATTCGTTACTTTGTTATTAGCCAAATCGTTATTTTGTTCACAGTTGTTCAGTTACGGACTCGGTTTCTTACATGCCTTCACTTCGGCAATGTGGACAGACTGCATCCCATCGTAATGTGACCGCTGGTGGCCCTATTGTACGAGCTCAGGATGACAGATGACTGTGTATGGAACACTGGTGGCATAAGTGACAGGGGAAATCCGAAGTAACCGGACAAGAACCTGTGTCCTAGTGTCACTGTGAGCAGCACAAACACCATACGGACTGCCACGGGACTGAACTTGGACCTCCTTGCACGTATTTAGTTAAGGAGACATTACGGACAGTGCGTATTTACGCCTTCTGTTCGTGAAGTGCATAAAAAAACGCATAAGGTATAAGGAACCTTCCTGTCTGCCTACCAGTTTGTCTCATTTCCAAACTTCTTAACTTTCTGAATTAAATCTGGCATTCGAGATTTATGACGACTTTTCTTAACAGAAATCTGTTTTTACTTGTGTAGATCCAACAGATTCTCTAATCCGCATGAAGCTGATATTTAAATTTATTTATTTATTTATTTATGTACGTACG
>BLKM01011269.1:814403-929945 GCA_013340265.1 Coptotermes formosanus | reverse complement strand
TGTATGTATGTATGTATGTATGTATGTATGTGTGTATGTATGTGTGTATGTATGTGTGTATGTATGTATGTATGTATGTATGTATGTATGTATGTATGTATGTACGTACGTACGTACGTATGTATGTATGTATGTATGTATGTATGTATGTATGTATGTATGTATGTATGTATGTATGTATGTATGTATGTATGTATGTATACATGCATGCATACATGCATGCATGCATGCATGTATGTGCGTATATGTATAAAAATACAAACTTCTTTAGAATTGCATTTGCAGTTTAAACGTTTGTCAGTATTGCAAAAATTTAAAACTCTCCCAGAGAAAAATACTTTTAAGATTATGCGGTGTGATATCTTTAGTGGGACACTAACTTATATTTCAGTAAATTAATATCAGGGCCAATAGAAAAAGGCAAAATTGCACATAAACGTTCTGACAAATGTAACCAACATGAGCACACTTATTCATATTTGGCAATTATAGGACCCACTGAAGTCAGCATTACGATTCTGGCAACGGAACTCTTGTAATATTAATACTGTGTACATGATCAGCATTCAAAACATAATGGCGATTCTTGCCTCGAGGTAAAGAGGCCGAAGCGTGAACCTGCCCACTCACCTGCATCTAATGACACGATTAACTAATAATGCTAGACTATTGTAACTTCCATTTGCTTTTACAGCGTGCACAGGGCCAACTTTGGCTTCCTCACACGTGGGAAGCACGACTGCCACTACGCAGACTGGACACGAAGCAAGCAAGCAGCACATGACGTCACAATTTATTACGTAATTCCTGCGCTTCACTGTCCATAAATCAAGAAGTTTGATGTAAGTTTCACCATCTCATTGCAACTACCTGTGTGTTTCAGATGCAGTGAGCCATTACATCAGCATTGTGATAGTTTAATTATAACAGCACGAAACTTTGCTCATGGGAGAGGAGAGCTGCAGGAGTTAAATTACCATCGCGATTGATAATTAACGCTTGCTTTATTATCCTCACGCTGTAACAATTGTTGTTCAAAGTAGCACAGTTTGAAATATATCCTGACCAGAAACAAAGATCATAAAATCTGACTTTGTATGAATGTGAGAATCCAAGGCTGCCCCAGTAATATTTCATCGCATTATGGCATGCGTTTGTACAAAAAATTACGATAAACTGTGGTGGTTTTTTCGTTACAAGTATGTCCCTTCTAACGCACCACAGTTTCAAAAAATTTGAATAAAATGTGCTTTATGGTTAACTATTTGACGCGTGGGTGTCAAAAAACCAAGAAGGGAAAAAAGGAAATTAAATAAGACATGAAGTAGCTGACAGAAAAAAATGAAATAAATGAAATAAAATGAAGAAGGAAAAAGCGTACAAGAAGAAGAAAATAGAGGAAGAGCAGGAGAGAAAAGCAATCAAGGTTAGAACGCACTGTTGTGCACAGGCGCTGATAAGACATCATGCTGTACGGCCGTGTCAGAGAAGATGCAGCTGCAGCACGGCGAAGTGGCACAATAACAGCAGCACAGTAAACTGTGACCTTTCCTAAGTGAACATTGCGATTCTCATTCTGTGGAAAAATGTTTTGATAAAGTAGAAATAAATCAAAGAAAAATCTCACGATATAAGTGCAAAACATACTTAGCTTTTACACCACCGAAGTGAGAAGGTATGTGATGCACGGCAATAAAACAGATTGTATATGGTGCACATACCGTGAAAACCACCCTCGTCCGATGTACCTACCATGTAACAAAGCACAGTTACGAATACTGCAGCTGAGCCTCCAATTTTTAACACTTTCAAGTGTGACTTTATGAACGGAATATTTATTGTGTTAGCATATATTCACAGCAAAGTAATATTTTCCTTGCGTAAGGCCACAAATATTTACTTAGAGTCAACCGTTTGTGAGACAGCGGGACACAATTCTTTTGTTGATCTCCTGAATAAAAAAGTAAATACAAGTTATGTTGGTCGTGATTCTAAATGGTAACTCTCCCCTGCATTAAAAAATGAGTTAAAATAGTTCTACTACGTATAAGCCTGACTGCTTTTGTGTACCGTCAGCTTATAGGCTGGGCACACGATCAAGTGGAGTAGAGCTAAGATTTTCCGAACTTTGGTTTAAATTGATTCAACTTGGAAGAAAGTAAATACGTTCCTTTTCCGACAGTAGACTACGGACAGAAACAAACAGGCAAACAGGTTAGCAGTGTGTTAGTCGCGGACAGAAGTGACTTCCACTGATATCAGAACTTTGTAAAATAGCTCAATACATCAATTTGACAGCTAGGTTTTCGTAGAACTAGTGCGAAAAGGTGTTATTTTTGGGAACCAAGTACTTTACTTCAGAGACAAAAATTCGTGAATTAGGTAGCAACGTTTGATAAGATTTTTAACCACTTAAGCTCGGCAACAAAAGTGTAAGAAACAGCACATAGTTTCTCCTTATCCAGCTTGCGGTTGACTCTTGCGGCACGTATAGAATTAGTGGGCCTACGTACAGAACCCTTCAAGTTGGTGCAGCACGGAATTCAGACGGCTGGCTGCTGTATGACTAAAAATAATGTTTTATGCAAAAAATCCTTTCCAAGTCCCGTATGTCCTTCTTAAGCCTGGTACATTTTTAACTGCTAAAGCTAATTCTAAATTTCTATTACGAACGACGTATCACGAGACACTTTAGATACTTCAGCCCAGGTACCAGATTTGGTCTCGATTGAAGATGGCCGACTTCTACGATATGGCGCCTTGTAGTAAGGTATGTAGGTACCAACGTGTCGGAGAAAAATACTGCCTCGCGATTCAAGTCCAAGAACACTAATTATCTGTATACCAATTTACACAGCACTATAACCCAATGCCGGTGTACGACCCTCAAACCTCGCAAGCGTACTATTAGCTAGTGCGATTATTATACGAAGTTTTCCCTCAGTCTATGTTACACGCTGAGGATATTTATGAGGAGAAATAAAACCGAATTCATGCTATACTCTGTTCCCTACACAGATGTAAACAGCTTCAACTTCCGGTCGCCTTGAACACTGAGTAAAGAATCCTGTATACCACTTGACATGAGAGTGTGTGGGGGACCAACAATTGCAGTATGACGAGCGCGGGAGTGGAAAACTGAAGCACGTATTATTATGCAGATACTTTCTTTGCGATTTTGCAATCCTCCATTACCCAGATAATAGCCTACATTTACAAAGGCCATTACACTAAAAGCTTCACATCTCACAGAGCGAAAAAGCAGTTGTTCCTTTCCGTTCAATATTCACAATATCGAACACAGTATCATCTGTCCATCGAAACTCCGTCCATACTTTGTAACACAACAATATTTTATATACAATAACTGTTTTTCATGGCAATAATTATATTCCGTTTTGAAGGTAATGTCGTAATACTAGGAGCATTACTGGACCGATGCAAACTCAGATTCTAATTATGCTATTGTAGGCTATCAGTACCAAATTTAGAAGATATTTGTTCATTAATTTTAAGAGACTTACCATCCACCCAAAAATCCTGTTGGATTGGACTTCCCCACACAGCTTTAATTTCACATTCTTCATGCAAATAACTCGTAAACAACCACAGAACCTTTGAACACACAGTCACTATCACGTAGGCACGCCTATTGCTGAGCTATAAAGACCCAAATATACTGCACATTTTCTTACCCGCAATTTCGTCTCATTTTTATCTCTACGTGTAATGCCTTTTGTTCAGGTTAACAGACTATAATTAGAAGTGAAGGGACTTTTTACAAGGCCTCTTTGCTGCTGTCAGGACTTCCACACTACGTTCTTTGCCTGCCTTCCTAAAGAGTTACAAGAAAAACACGTTGTTTTCCTTAAGTGGCGATATAGCTGAGTAACGAAACTTGTTTTTTGCAGTGAGATCAGCATGCAGACGAAATGCAGTACAGTTTGAAGGTAATGCTAAGTATTATAACAGAATGAAGTACACACTCTTTCGTATTATTTGTTGTAAGTCGTCATAGGCAATTACGCATTAAAACGTTATGAAATTGTGCTCTGTTTATCTTTACTCTTCCTTCATAGTTGTTTACAAAGCAGTACTAATTTACCAGCACTTGGCGTTTGAGCATTCTTTGCCTTAATGTAAACGGATCCTTCGTGTCTGTCTCTAGGGGGTTTAATATTTTAATGCCTTAACTTTTTCAATGAATTGTGCTGGTGAATCTTCGGAAAGAACGTCTTATTCACATTTGGTACCGATATTACATCAACAGAATCAATCTTACGCGAGATTCAGATTGAATACACTTGTTTTCCAAAGACTAGCTGATCTCTGCGTTTATTGTTTCTCACATTAGCCTGCCATACGCACTACAACGTGAATTTCTTGATCTAACAACCCTTTAACGCTATATAAAGTGAAGGAACTGGAAAAAGTCAAGTGACTTACACTTAAGAGTTCTGATTCCTACACCTGACATGAAATTAATTTACTGAACGATGGAGAGATTATTTATTTTTATTTATTTATTTATTTACTTGACCTACACGCTGGACAGTCCGGGTTTCAAAACCCTATAGTAGCAAAAGATTTTCTCTTCGCCATACTCTTCCAGACTGGCTATGTGACCCATCCAGCCTCCAGTGGGTACCGGGGTCCTTTCGCGGGAATACAGAGGTCGAGGCGTCAAGTGGACCACTCATTTCTATCTAGTAGTGAGGTTAAAAATGAGTGAAGCAATACTTCTAATCTCCCTGCACGTTTGCACGGAGTGGACAGTTATAACTTTACCGTTTTCAACTTTGCCTTCATTTATTTAGTAAACATCAGGTCGATTGTGAAGTATGTTAACTGCGCTGCAAGTATAATAGAATTAAAGCAGCAAAATGTTGTTACAGTGATTACAGCACTGGCGAGACCAGTCACCATGCATGTAAGGAATAATAAACGTACACAAAACTTCAGCCGGCGAAGCTCAAGAAGCAGCTTAATATACATGGGAAGATAATATTAAAGCAAACCTTAGAGAAATAGAGTGTGAATGTATCAATTGGACTGAAGTGACTCCGGATATTTTCAAAAATTTGATTCTTGTGATAGCGGTAACGAAGTTTCAGACTGTGCAGCAGCGAAACCGTTGCTGGGATAATTAACTACCACGTGTCAACAAGTACGTTATGTTATTCGGTAATTCACAGGCTTCTTTCACAGGCTTCTTTCACTGCAAACATATATGACACTGATACACAGATGAAACTCATTTAATAGCGACTTCTCATACGTATATAGCAGCTTTATGGAACTACACTTCTCAGCTTCTACACAGAAATCAGTCGAATATTCAGGCAGTTCCACCACAGCCCACTGCACAAGCTGAACATCAGTTTCATCCACACAGGGGTCCTCTCTTAAACTTGGTACTACTTTAGTAACATGAAATTCAAGTACATTGCCACACTGAGTGAAACACCTCATTTATTTTTTTGAACCGCCACATAGTTTGGACATTTTCCATTGCCTCCTTCTGACTAAACAGCACAGAGTCTCGGAAGATGCCCCTGTTTCCGTCATCAGGCTACAGCCTGGAACCTACGAGGCATTTTGTTGGGTCCACTACATGGAGCTGATTTGTGTGCCCTATCAACGTACCGGACAAACACATTAGCTTTTATACATTTATCCGGTAGAGGAAGCAGAGTCAGCGTAAAAAACGTACTTTTTACCGACGAGGAGTCGACAGAAAATGTTAAACGCCTCTTTGGGGTCTGAGTGATAAGAGTTTTGAAATTTAAACTGGGTATGAAAGGAAACACCAAACTTTATACACTTAAATTAACCTCGCTGACCTGCGTTCTCTTTCTGAATGTCCCTATTTGGACAATTGTGATCTTATGCAGCTTCCGACCAAAAAAATCAAATCCACAATACAAATTGTACATATTTAAACTAGGGTCTGTAACATACTACAAGCATTCAGCGCCAGGAGTAGAAAAATCCTGTGTATCAAACTTGCTATGGCGTTCAGAATTTCACACTAAGGCCCCAGTGCCCAGCTCAAAAAATGTTAAGCTTTAAATAGTGTAACGTGGTTTCGGTATTGTTACTTGTCCAAATTAACAGCATTATACGTGTACAAACTGCAGCTCTGCTGTCGTAAAACATTATAGCCTAATTTACTGCTGCGCCTGACAATTTTAAAAATCGAACGTGTTGAAGTGATTACATTGAAATAAACGGACATCCATTGTGCGAGAGTCCTTACATTGCTCTCACATTAAAAGAACAATTTTCCGTCTAAACTACTCAAATTCGTTCAATTAATTTAAATTCCGTCTAAGATAAAATGTCATCCGTTGGTGAAACACACGCTTATGCCGCAGTTAAAAATGTCACCTGAAGCAAATGGCCAGTTGCGTTCATTGTGTATAAATGATGTGGTTTTAGTGCTCCTCCCGAACAGAGCAAATGCTGGGATAGACACTTATCCTGCGGGCTTTCACAACAACAAACACGGCACCTCCCATCCTGCAGCTACCCTAGAGGGAATTTCTAATGAAGGGAGGTTCTATTATACAGAGGTAATTAGAGGAGACTTGTATGAGGGAGGTGTGCATAGAACGCCCCACACAGTAAGACTCACTCTTTTAATACGAAGGCTGACTAAAGCTGTAAAGGTCTGCTACAGTACAGTTTTGTACTTTGAATAAAGAGCCTGGGGTAATTAACGTTACCATTTACTGCGTGTGTACGTTCTTTTAGGAATGGAGAAAGGATTAAATTAGGTTTTCAAAAAATATTTACACTGCGAAGGAAATGTTTACAAAAACATGATATTTTTTAATAACACAGTAAAACTAAAGCTGTTTCTACTTTTAATAACCAGGCTTTAAAAATGTATGGGACGAGGAGGCAGGGTTCCACGCAGTCTTAAACTCAGTACTAAAAGGAGACGATTCAGGCTCTGAAGAATCCATACACTTGAAAATAGGTAGCAGTACCATTTAAGTGAAAGTTTTGTTGTTCTTAACAGCCAGTCTTACTTGGCGACAAAAGAAAATCACCACCACAGAAACTAATGTTGGCCGTCCACTCCGTTCCTAGTTGTAGCACCAGAGCTCTTTCGGTTTATTCCATAACATAGCCTATAGTAATTTTAGCGCAGCTACATAGAGAGATGAGAATGCTTCAAACGGTTACATACTTCTCACACTGACGTGTAATAACAAGTTAAAAGTAAAACTTCATTAAATGGGTTTAAGGTTACATAATGGATACTACTCCAGTGTTTACTATTACAACCGTTGCCCAAAATTACAGTCCCTTTTCAAGTTCAAATACATCTCACTGCAGTGTATGACGGAATTTTATAGTAGTGGTAACAAAATTTCGGACTATATACCAGCGTGAAAATCGTAATTCATATAGGTCTAAGCAAATACAGAATTTAACTGGATAAAGTGAGAGAAATCATAAACAAGCTCATCAAGAGTACTCATAAGACCGACCGAGCTTCGAAACCGACATCTCTCACATATCCACACGACAATGCGGCAATTTAAACCCGGCTAACGTTCAGTAAATTTATTTATCATATCGGTGACTTTCACCGCTCAATACAAATGTACTGGCATTAAACGGGGCAGCATATTATATTCTGTTACTAGGGACACATGGCCTTCAGAGTTGTTCTTTATGCCACTTCTACTTGCGTGCTGGAATAGTTACATACCAAAGAGGAGATAAAATTGGTAGCTCAAGTTGAATAAGAAAATATTCGAATCCCGACGCGTCATAACTGTTTTACAGGTTTTGGAGAATATACTGAACCAACTGTTAACTTTTCATACTGTTCGTCTTAGAACAACTTCATGTGACTGAACCTTTTGTGGTATCTGATTTGTTTGTGAACTGAAAGAATATTTCTTTTCACCGGGGCACGTAGCCAGATGCCAATGTCGACACATCAAAAAGTAACGCCTCATCTCCAAGGATATCAAAATGTTACCAGGCCTTTCACAGTTGCAACCCTACTCCGGAAGGACACAGCAGGTTAGAGTTGTGGTTTGCTGTGACATTCCACAAGTTGAGAACCAGCACACAGAATATATATATATATACACACACACACACCAGCGCATCCGCAAATCCATGCATCTCGAAACATTCGACACTTAACAAAGATTTTAATGCCCTTGAACTTCAAATCAGTAACTTTATTAACCTCTATTTAAAATATGAAATACGAGAATTCATTGATGTCAATGCCAAACACACTACCTAACCTACATAAGAACTTCAACATACTAAAAGGATTAGAAACTTACTGAATGTTGAAACGACCTCAGAACTTCAAAATTAGGCCTGAGTTTTGTACGTATTTAGACAGAAAAGGAGAAAAATTGTTACCGCAAATATCAAAGCCATTATGTTGCTTCCATATGAAGTGAATGGTTCAATACAAAACAGAATAAAAAGTGGCATTCAACAGAATCCTCTCCCCTGACAATCGCCACGTGAAACGCCCAAAGCGCTGTTGGTTACAGTTTATCTGTGTTTGCCTCAAGCCATTGTATTATAAACTTCAGGTCCCCTAGCAATGGGGGATGGGACATTGGCGTGGAGGAACCACCAATACCGGAAACGGGGATTTCTATAGAAGCAAACTGAACTGTTACGTAACAGTGGGCAGGAAGAGTGACTGTCAGATACACATACACTAAACGGATATCGATTTCTGATTCATTGCTTATTTGTGGTCTGCTGATTGGAACTATAAGCCATGAAAATATCGAATGGATTTCAAAGGGAAATATATATTCCAATGCTGATAAAGCAGTCCTATATAAATATTACAATTAGTTTCTTTTCTGATCTGTGGATAATATGCTGTCAAAACACATATTTTCCCAATCTCTGTTTCAATGCCAAAATATTTTTATTCCAGTCCTTACAAGACTCCCAAACTTACAGGTTACCGCACCATAATTCTGTATGCGTACAATATGTCGCTCTTTCGAGCTTCATTCGACTCAAACACAAACTCCTTTACTTTACTTGTCCAAAAATAGGCTGTCGATATACGTGATTTGTACCAATTATAAATCTGTAATATGAACTTCTCTAAGCACAAGTAATAGGCTAGATGTTTATTAATTCATACATGGTCCAAAACCTTCCTTCACTTCGTTGAGTTTAACTTTCGTTCTTCTCTAAAAGTAACAGTGTTCTCGCCACCCCCAGTGCTGGCTTCCAAAAACCGATCGGCTACTGAATGTCCTTCCGAACCAATCTGATCTGTGAGACAACTTGAACAGGTTCGGAAAAATCCCTACCATCTGTCCACCTAGAGAACAACCATACATAAATCGCAAGGGTCGGTTGTTTCCTAGGAATGGTTGTATTATTCCAAAGGGAAAGTATGTAGCTAAGTGTATAACACAGCAAATGCAAGTTCCAACGGTTTAAATTCATTACCAAGCTCCGTGATTCATAAGGGTGAAAGGTCTACATAAGTAAATTTAAAGACCAACAATCAAATCGCAAACACAAGTAACTACGTTTCGCGGAACATCTGAATATCGTAAATGTCACAATTCTAACTTGCGATATTTAAATGACCAAAGGGTCAGTGAGTTTAAACACTGATTTCAGTCCCCGCTTCGTTAACAAATCAAAGCTTGTGGTAACAAACTTATGACTGGCAGCATACTCGCCACCATGTTCGCTAGCCACAGTGTTCACAAACACCGACTAATCACCGGCTCACATGTTGTTGCCAAGACAACTGGACACCATATAACGGAGCTTGCTGACTTCGCATTTAGACTGAAACTTAAAATAGCCTCCAACCTATCAACTCACTTTACAGCTCTAAAAACTGTAAGGATAATAAAATCTAAATAAGTAAACCAACGGGACCAAAATTAATAACAGTATTTTGTTTCGCTAGTAATTCAAAGCTACCATCTGTTCGGGAAATCTGGCCTCTGCTTTACGAATAGCTGTAAGTACTGACAGAAGTACAAATCTGGCCACTGCTGTTCTAAGACCTCTAGGTGCTCATATAAGTATAAATATAAGTATAATGTTTTTTTTATTTTAAACCTAGAAGTAATGTTCAATACGAATATTTAATAACGTCTGTGATCAATCTCAGTATCATATTGCATATGTCTAAATCCAATGGTTCACTCGCTGTTTCCATCAGAATGGAAGATGGCCCGAATTTTCGTTAGATCGCAATTTTTTATTTTTATAGTGCTTTCACCGTGCATTTTAATACATATAAAAACAATACCAACAAATGCACTATATTCATGAAGAGACACTTTCGTACCATTACATCATATCATCCAACATGTTTCGACGTCAATACATCATCTTCAGGGGTACATTTTTACCATTGCCTTCACAAGATCAAACGTTGCACCATGAACGATTCATTAATGAATCGTTCACGTTGGGTGATATGATGTAATGGTATGAAAATGCCTCTTCGTAAACATAGTGCATTTTTTGGCATTTTTTATATACGCAATTTTTTATTTTGCATTCTACTAAAACATTATGTTAAGAAACTGAATATTTTTACCACGTCAGTTACAACAGAACATTTCAGAACTCTAAAATTAGCGGTACTAATGTGGCTACCACCTCACAAGTTCGTCCATTACGTTACTACCGATTACGGAGAAGTTAAAAAGGTGTGTTTCGTAAAAACAGTTGAAGTGTTTAATATGGGAGAGATACAAACAGAAAGACAGACACGTGCACTCACGCATGCACACGCATACAGACAAACACACAGGCAGCCTGCGTATCTCATATGCATATTCCCTCCCGTTTCAGGAAGTCAAGTAAATAAAAAGGAGAAGTTTATGCCAGGCGAGAGCTGCCATAGTGGCTAAAGTTAGTATCTTTGCAGACAGAGTTTCACTGGCTTGCACCTGCTTCTACCGAGCAATCACCACACGACAAAAGCTTGGGTTCAGTTTTTGTGCTTTCCGTTATCATCTCTACAAAAGAAGTTTCGAGAATCCTTTTATAATGTAATATTTTTTCCATGTGAACTATTTCAGAAAATAATAGACCGCTTCACAAAGAGGAAACCATAGAAGTCAAATTATATTTAGCACAAAGGGGAACTTCATTCAATATCTGTTTTATCCACATAACCTTTGAAGCTTGTCGTCAGCTCAATGCATACACATTTCCGTAACAGACACTTTATTATTCAAGTACAGAACCGTCAGAATAGAACTTACCGCCTTGTGTTCTAATTTCAAACACTATAAGCAACGCGTTTCATCAGATTAACTTACAATTATACCTACACACTCGTAAGATAAACTACTGCAATTAATTTTATAACAATGTGTATACAAAGATAAGAAAATATGGTAATTTACATAATACATTTTGGCGCAACCGAAACGGCCAGCTCCAAATTCGTCTATGAGAGTCAGTCAGTCAGTCAGTCAGTCAGTCAGTCAGTCAGTCAATCAGTCAGTCAGTCAGTCAGTCAGTCAGTCAGTCAGTCAGTATGTGTGTGTGTGTGTGTGTGTGTGTGTGTGTGTGTGTGTGTGTGTGTGTGTGTGTGTGTATGTATGTATGTATGTATGTATGTATGTATGTATGTATGTAGGTACGTACGTACGTACGTATGTATGTATGTATGTATGTATTATGTATGTATGTATGTGTGCATGTAACAACTTCAGAACCAAGGCCCGAATTTTCAAGAAACTGATACTGGATATGTCTGCTATTGTTAGTGAAGATATTGCAGTTATTATTAGAATCGGACAGAAATACCGAACAATGCATTATATAAAGACGTTTGTGCACTTCTGGTATCGTCTCAAGCGTGATTCATTAAACATTCGTCGGAAATACTTCGGAAATAATTTGTACATAAACACGAAACACTCATTTCTTGTTCCGCACATTTATACTACCTTTTACAATTTTTGAGACAATTAAACAAGAGAAAACGTTCAAAATTGAACATAATAACAATAATAATAATAATCCTATATCTGTCATGGATTTGGGCCACTTTTGACCCGTTCCGGTCTCACGTATCCAGAAGTCTCTTCAAAGGTCTTCCATGATTCCTTCTGCCAGTTGGGGGATAGTGTTTCATTACCCTGGTTAATCTGTTACGGGGCATTCTATTTACATGTTGTATCCAATTCCTCTTGTATTCCAGTAATTTGTCCAGAATTGGTGTTATTTTTAATTCCTTTGCAATTTGTGTATTTGTTTTGTATTCTGTCCAAGTCTATCCTGCTGTTCTTCTCATATATTTCATCTCTGCTGCTGTTATTCTTCTGGCGTCCCTTGCTTTAACAGTCCAAGTTGCACTGCCATATAACAAAACTGGAGGGCCAGTGTATTGTACAATTTTACTCTTGTTTCCTTAAGGGGTTTTTGTTGTCTAAATACATTATTTATAATACCTGTAATTTTCAAATAGTTTTGTAATTTGTTGTCTATGTTCAATTCTTTTTCATAAGATATATTTCCTAAATAGTTAAAAGAGTTTACTTCTTCTATAATTTTGTTATATATTGCAATTTTGGTTCTTACTGGGTCTCGGCGTTTAAATGCCATCGTTTTTTTTTTCCTGTACAGATATGGTTAAACCGTGTTCCGTTATTATTTGGTTTAATTTGTGCGCAGCTTTCTGTAGGTTATCTTCTGTTTCTACTATTATGACTTCGTCGTCTGCAAACAATAGCGTTGACAGTTGCCAGTTTTTTGAAAGTTTGATTCCTGTTATGCCCTGTTTTTGCCATTTAGTTATCAATTCGTCTAAATATATATTAAACAGTGTAGGTGAGAGAGGGCAACCTTTGCGTACTCCTTTATTAATTTCTGTCGGTTTCGATACTTTATTGTTAAATTTGATCAATATTTTGTTTTGTGTGTAAATATCCACCATTGCCTTTAACAATGTGTCTGGGATATGTCTGGATTTCAAAATGTTAAATAAAATCTGTCTTTTTGTGTTATCAAATGCTTTCTCATAATCTATACACAGCAAATGTGTTTCCAAGTTAAATTCCCTTCTTTTTTCAATTAATAATTTGAGGCGAAATGTTGGATCCGTGCATGACCGTCCC
This sequence comes from Coptotermes formosanus, assembly GCA_013340265.1. Classification (NCBI taxonomy): domain Eukaryota; kingdom Metazoa; phylum Arthropoda; class Insecta; order Blattodea; family Rhinotermitidae; genus Coptotermes; species Coptotermes formosanus. Next base: position 916,821 of record BLKM01011269.1, on the reverse strand, counting down.
TTTCGGAATCCATTTTGTGTTTGTCATAAATTCTTCTCAGTAATCTTGCAGTTTCATATTGAGGATTTTAGAGCAGATCTTACAGCAGGTGTTAAGAATACTAATTCCTCTGTAGTTTTTGAGTTCCCTTCTATTACCTTTCTTAAATATTGGGGTTATAACGGCATTTCTCCATTCATTTGGAATGCGATTTTCTCTGTATATATTGTTAAAGAATTGTAGTAACCTCAGTTTACACTCCTGTGGTGCATATTTGTATAGTTCTGAGTTAATGTTATCTTGTCCTGGGGTTTTACCATTTTTTGTTAATTTTAGCGCCTTTTCTAGTTCTTCTAAGTTATGGAAGCATGTAAGTATTCGGCTGAATTGCATTCTAATTGTGGTTCATTTGTGTTTGTTGTGTTCCATAACTTTTCATAGTATTGAAGGAATACATTTTCGTCTATATTTCCTTGAATACATGCTGTTTCCTTTACATCTTCACTAATTTGTTTTAAAATTTTATACACTTTAGGTTGGGTCCTGTATGTTTCATGTTCTAAATTTGTAACAAATTTGTCCCAGGAAATTCGTCTTCTCCTTACTTCTCTTTTGGCCAGTGCTGTGTTTCTTTTGTATTCCAGTTTGTCTTCTAGTTTCTTTGGATTCAGCCATTTTTATATGATTTTTTTGTGTTTCTATTAATTGTTTTAGTTGGTCATCCCATACTTTTAAATACTTTCTCCTGTTTCGTCTCTTTGTCGTTACTAGGCTTTCATTTGCTGCTGATTTTAATACGTTTTGTAGGTTTTGCCATTCCTTCTCAATGTCTATTTCATTTTCCATTGTATTGTTTAAGTTTAGTTTCATTCTTTGGGTGTACAGCCATCTTATGCTTTCATCGTTTAACAATCTTACTTTAAACAATTCTTCCCGTTTTGATGGGGTCCTTTTGTTGCCCGTGTTTAGCCATCGTGGTAGAAAATTTACTTTTGCACATAATAACTAATGGTCACTATCTATTTCATTGCTTCTGTAGGTTCTAATATCTTGAATTGCCTTTGAAGTTTTCATATTTCTTATAAAGTAATCAATAATTGATTTGTGCCCTCTTGCTTCCCAAGTAAATTTATGAATTTCTCTGCGCCTAAAGAACGTGTTCATTACCTTCAAATTATTAAATGTATCAGTTTTCTTCCGTTGTTGTTTAATGTAGCTTCTGCATTTGTAACCACTATGTTAGCAACTCTATTATTTCCAACTCTGGCATTCATGTCCCCTATCAACATTATGTAGTCGTTTTTGTTCACTTTATCCAATATCTTATGTAGTGTTTCATAAAATTCTTCATTTAGTTCATCTCTGCCTTCTGCCGGGGCGTATACTCCTAATATCGTTAAGTGTCCCCTTTGTGTTTTCAATCTTGTTTCTGTAACTGTCGTTCCAGAATTTATAGTGGTCTTTTTTATTTGATATTAACTTGTGGATCCATATCATAACTCCTGACTGGCCTCTGATTGTCTGTCTACTCTACTGTAAATAACTGTACAGTGTTCAGTCTTTTTAATACCCTGCAATTTCTTTTTGCTTTCTGTAATTACTGCTATTGTAATATTGTTTTCGTGTAAAATTTTGTCCAGTTCTTCTTCTTTCTGTCGTAGCCCTCTAATGTTCCAGGTTGCACATTTAAATCGTGATACCTTTTTCACCTCCGTGTCGTCATTAAAAGAAAATCCGCCCGGCATCTTTCCATGAGACTTTCCAGTGTAGTTAAAAATTTCCCTTGAATGGGTTACGGACCCAGAGCAGGTTAAGTCCAGTAGTAGGGTTGCTACCTTCAGCCTCTGGACCGGCGTGCTTAGGGATGGCATTTCCTCCATTCCTGATGAAACAGTTATACCTCTGTGACTTGGTCATAATAATAATAATAATAATAATAATAATAATAATAATAATAATGGCTGACAAATGCAGACCTGTTTGCCGAAACAGAGGGCTTTTTAACAGCAATACAGGACCAAGTCATACGAACAAGAAACTACAAGAAATATATTTTGAAGCAGCCAAACATCGACGAGATGTGTAGAAGATGTGGAAAAGAACCGGAGACGATCCAGCACATTACTGCAGCATGTGAACAACTGGCACCTACCGAGTATACAAAAAGACACGATGAAATAGCAAAAGTTATACACCAGAAACTGGCACAAGCAGCTTAACTAATTGAAGACAAATGCCCATACTATAGGTACAAACCAGCAAATGTGCTGGAGAACGACAACTTCAAACTGTACTGGAATCGCAGCATTATTACGGACAAAACAATACCTTCCAACCGACCTGACATAACTCTCACGAACAAGAAAACAAAAACTACCTTTCTAATAGACATAGCTATTCCAAATACACACAATCTTGCCAAAACAATAACAGAAAAACAAAACAAATACCAAGAAATGGCGAACGAAATACGTGATATGTGGAAGCAGGGCGCAGTACAAGTGGTCGCGATAGTAAATTCAGCCACGGGAATAATTCCAAAGTCACTGTCACAAAGTCTAAAGAGACTTAACCTGCACCCAAACACATATATACAGATGCAAAAAGTAATTTTTGGCACATGTTCAACTGTAAGAAATTTCCTAAATTACACATAAGACTACCGAGCCTAATCCTGTTGATGAAATATCCCAGGATAGGTGAATATTTCCCAGCTAAAGCTGAGAAGTGAGAAATTCGGATAATAATAATAACAGCGACAAGAAAGAAGAATAAAACACCTTGGATAGGAATTTTATCTGCCTCTGAAAACTGCTGTTTGAAGAGCTGTCATTAGGTGAAGGACTTGGTTTAAGTTGCATTTTTGACGGTCTTCACCTGTGAGTACAACCAGCCACGTTCTCACCGTATGATGCACTGCCACATAATCCAGGCTCTACTCTTTGGTCTCCCTCAGAGATCTTTTCTTTACTGTTAGATTTAAACCACCCTTCATTTCATCCACTGCAGAGCTGCCCTCTAGCTATGCCTGTTGCAATATGCGCTCGATATTCAACTCCTTCTTCAGTCTCAGCCGGCAACGCACAAAGAAAACCGTCTGTTTTAACCCCTATCCTAAAGATGATAACAGGGCGTGACGTCACTGGTAACAGTGGCAACCAGAGTATGAATCCCACATTCGCTCAGTTATTCCACAAGCATGGCTTTACATACAGGAAAATGTTAGACCCTCTGTCGTCATGTTTCCTTCCGTTCTGTGGGACTGCTAGTTGCTGGAAGACTTCACATCAACATGTGGTTTCACGGCGGTAAATACGTGCTAGAAAAGACGTGCAATATCACTTCCTTTCACTTCTAGAACCTCAAATCAATGATCCCAAAACAAGTCCACAGCTCACTCGTTTTCTCCATAAGCTTACATTCCTTCAGATCGTCAGTAAGCTCTTCGGCATTCTACTGAAACCGAAGGCTAATTACTGCGTTCACAAGAACCCAGCAAGCACGAGGCCTTGTGTAACGTCTTGTAACCGAAGTTTACTGATGTTTTGGTGTGAAGTGATATCCGCCCCCCACCGATCCCTAGGGCAGGCCACCTCCCTTGTCACTTGCCCGCGACTACTGATTTTAAACTCTTGCAGTGCACTAACTTTCCTATTTATTATGTTCTATTTTTCTACGCTGCCAGTGTCTTCGGGTAGGCTAATCAGCGTTCAGTGGTTAAGGGATTAGTGAGTGGCAGATTCAAAACGATTTACAAAATTTGAACTAGTAAAGTGCTGCATTTGAAGCATAACTTTGTGTGGTGCTGAAAATTGGACACTTCGAAGAGTAGATCAGAAATACCTGGGAAGTTTTGGAATGTGGTGCTGGAGAAGGATGGAGATCAGATGGACCTACGGTGTGGGAAATGAAGTATTGCATAGAGTGACGGAGAGGAAGTCCTACATACAATAAAAGGAAGGAAGCCTAACAGGACTGGTCAGATCTTGCGAATAAAGTGCCTTCGAAAACACGTTATTGAAGGAAAGATAGAGGGAAGGATAAGTGAAGGGAAGAAGAGGAAGAAGACGTAAGCAGCTACTGGATGATTTTAGGCAAACAACAGGAAACTGGAAATTCAAAGAGGAAGCACTAGATGGCACTCTGTTGAGAACTCGCTTTGGAAGAGGCTATGGGCCTCTCTAAGACTGACTAAAAAATGAATGAACAAAAATACTTCCATTTCGTAATTAAGGTTCTGTATCGGCATTGTCTCAAAGGACTACAGAACACCACTGAAACTTAGTACGGACAGTCATTGTTCCGGTTGAGATTCGAAGAGGCTACATCCCGAATAAATGTAAGAACCGCCATCGCTTGAGACAGCTTACCCGAGTTCTAATTTTCGAATGTCAATACGACGTTTAAAGTGCCTGGTTACGGTTTACAGTGCTTATGGTGTCCAGAGAGAGTTGCACGCACCAGAGTACAGCTAATATACCTTAGAGGGCAGCCGCGTCTAACTCAACAGGAGCAAACTGATCTATCCTGCCTTGTCTTAGTCAAAAGATAAGGTAAACGCCGTCATGACTGCAGTCATTTCCTAAACAAGGAAAGGTAAATAATGTTACTATATAGTTCAACTCATTTAATTTCGCTAGATACTCGTGTAAGTCACACGTTATCCTTCACTAGGCGCAGGTCTGAAATAGGTTCAGGCTAGGAATACCGTGTCATAACACTTGTCCCTACTGTGCTTAAATAATGAACGACGTATCTTTGAACACGTCAACTATGCTACATAGCATTTCAAATGTAATTACATATAATATCTGAAATTATGTACAGGCGTGTGTGTGTGTGTGTGTGTGTGTGTATTGTTTAATTGATTAGTCATCTTTTTTTGTCGTAATCTAAAGTCCGTCCTATTGCATCCCTCTCCAGTAATTTCTCCTCTCAGCAACAACCATCAGGCTACCTTTATGATCAACTGAAATCATCATCACTTCTTGATAGTGTTGATTCCACTGACATTTCCCCCCCCCCCTCAAAAAATAATAATACCTAAGCCAGTGGTGCACACAACTTTGGCGCCGGGTCGCCGTGGCGACAACATTTTGAACGGTGACGCCTAATATTGTTGGGTCCTCAGTACGAAAGTTGCTTCATTTCACACTGCTGGTGGCTATGAATTTTAGGTTGTTCCAGATTTTTATTGCATTTGTGCACCCACGCCCCAAGCACATGTCTCTCAGCTGGTGCATTCTCTCCTTAATTTCGCGCGAAGCATTTCATTTTATGTCTGCACACAGTCCTTCTACTTGCCCTGTACTAAATATTTTCACCCATGAAATTACCTCAGCAGGAGCCCAGCAGACCGTCATCTCTATCCTGATCTGGCCCTTGACCATATTCTCTAACAAATTTGGGTCCAGAGACCGGTTGTACTGACAGAGACAGTTTCTTTTAGTAAAGAATGCATGGATAATAGGCTTTCTCAGATTAGGCCACAACCACTTCCAGTTTTTTCTGATTTCCAATTCGTTACCGAGTAATCGTCACATGTTTCTAGGTTTCGTAGTCTAAGTCACTGACAACACTGTCAAACATAAAAACAAAAATACGCAAAATTCGTAATGTACTGACTGTCCTGCTTTCTAGAGCCAAAATTAACGCACAATTCCTAAAGTAGTCCATTCTTACCTGCAACCAACGAATCTGTCACTAAATTACCGTTGTAACTAAAAGGCCATGCCATGGCTCAGGCGGTTAGTCGCCAGCCTCCCACCGCGGAGACCCGAGTTCGATCCCGGGTCAGTCCATGTGGGATTTGTGGTGGACAAAGTGGCACTGTGACAGGTTTTCCCCCCGAGTACTTCGGTTTCCCCTGTCAATATCATTTCACTGGTGCTCCATTACTAGGAAAAGGACAAAAAGGACCGTTGTAACTACTACTCGAGGTACCTGAGTGTACTGCTGTGAAGAGTGGCCACATTTCCTTGTCAGTTTACTGTCCGCTACTACAAAAGACACTCCCATTCCCGTGTACTTTTTCCCTGCAATGCTGCTTTCTCTCCTCAGGTCCTACACAGCGAAGTAAAGCCCACGATAATAATTTCACCTTCTGAATGTTAGTTTCCCCATTCCGTGTAAGCCATTGTGTGCACAACGTACCTACCCTTAAAATATGCAAATCGCCCCTTAGAAACATTTTCCAGTTTCATCTAAGGGCAAGCAGGAAGAACTCTCTACCACCTCCTCCAAAATATATGATCGTAATAAATATTCCAAATAATTGGACTTAGATTATTAAACACTGCACCGAAGACGAGGGGGTATAAACTCAGTCGATGAAATATTGGATTTCAATACGATACGCCACGTATTAATAAGGCTACTTGGTGCTCGGAATAACATATAAACAGATACAGATGTTCACGAGTTACTACAGTTTAGTTATCCGTAAAAAAGTAAATATTTTGAAACTTCACGTGGTCGAGTATAAATTTTGACAGGTCGAAATATGATTACTCACCTCTGACGCTCGTATTTTCATTTTGGAAGTTTCAGTATCGAATACCATCTACCGAAGTTGGACTTTCTTCTGGGTTCCTAACAAAGTGCTGGCAATATTATTTTAATTACCTTCTGGCTTACCCAACTGAAACATCCCATTATGAGGCCTCTATTTCCTTCCGGATGTTTTAATCAGGGTTGTAGAGTCGGAGTCGGATTCGGAGTTGTGGAGTCGGAGTCGCTAAAGATGTACAGACTCTGACTTTAATTTAAAATCTTAACTAAATACTCCAAATTCAGAGCCCTGATATCTACAATAACCATTAGACTTATACTTAAGTCTAGGTTGTAAGTCAAAAAAGTAGCCTGATGATTCACGTGGTGGTGATGAAATGTCTTATACATTTACCATTATGAATACATATTGAGATTTTATGAAGGAGTCAGACTCGGAGTCGGAGTCGGAAGTTTTATGTACCGACTCCACAGCCCTGGTTTCAATAAACGTCTTGTCCCTGAAGTTTAGGTTCTTTTCTGGATCTTAACAGATATTTCTTCTCTGACATTTTTCTGTTTATTTCTGGTTGTTTTTTATGAGTCTAATCTACGACGGATTTATTCTTTTATGTCTCTTTTAAAAAAGTCTAGTCTCTGATGTTTGGACGTCCTTCTATTTCTTTTAATAACATATCCTGCACACGATTATTGTATTTTCTTCCGGCTCCCTTCGCAAAGAGCCTCACCCCGGCTACCTGTACTTCCACCGTCTATGAAAAAATAAACTTATCTTTCGCCTGTATTCTAATGCTTCAAACAAGTTTCGGTTATTTTAATACAAAATCCTATCTCTAATTCTTGTATGTTATTCTGGTTATTTTAGTAAATAATATTCCATTTATTTTAATAAATAACCTAATTTCTAATGCAACAATCTCATTTGTCATGCGTGTGTATTCCAAGTAATTTATTAAAATATAATAACCTCAGTTTTATGCATTTTATGGCCGTCTTAATAACCCACATCACAGGATAATATTCTCTTTTTGTGGTTTGGTAAAACGATTTCCTCTGTCATGATTTTTACCTTCACGTGGCTCTTTCCCTAAACAATATCACCTTATATGCTTTACTTTTCTTTTGCCTTTACCTCATCTGTCTTTTATTCCCCGATGACTCTTCTAATTGCATATAAAATTCATTTAAACGTTGAGCAAAAATAACGCAAACCCCATGTCCTAAATATATTCTAACAGTCTAGGGTACCTAGACGCCAAATACTCGGTACTCAAATGCCATTATAACTTATCTGTACGATCGTTAAGGCCCTGGAGTCTACATTGACATCTAGCCACTTTGCAGTAGGAAATTGCAGACTTTACTTACAAAAGGCCAGCATGCATTCACGTTCTAAAACTATTACATTTGAGGATGAAAGAAAAACTGAGTGCATATCCAATTACACACATATAACTGCAGCATTTCTACGCAGAATATCTTCATACAAGTAACATAATACAGCACACCTTGGACTACATACGTGGACTTACAGAAAACAGTCCTCGAAATGTAGCCAGGCATTGATGTAAATATCGTAAACAGCAATTTGGGCCTGAAGTCCTAACAAGTGCAGCAGTTTCAAAACATATTAATAAAACGGCTGTAAATAATAACCTAAACGCATCGCTCGTACCACTTCACAGATCACTGGTAACTATGAGCACCCCATAATGTGACGTGCACGCACTCCACAGCTTCAATACGCATTGTGTTTGTTGTTGTCGATACGTTACCGCAAGAAAAGTTAGCTGTATCAAAAATGTAGGCCTAATTCACAAAACTATTTTTGTATAAGAAATTTTATGTGTTTTCTTGGAGATGGAAGTTAAATCTCTACTCCCCCTGATGAGTTTAAAGGCCGACAGTAACTTCTACTAAAAACTCTAATTTGTCCATAAATCTCTCCTCCTCTCGATTTGATAAATGTTAAGCTAATTTTAAAAATAAATATTTCAGGTCAGAATTCATAAAAATTGCTTTCGTTTCGAAAAACAGTTCTAGATCCACGTATTTATTATTATTATTATTATTATTATTATTATTATTATTATTATTATTATATCATTTTACTTTCCTTCTGTAAAGAAACCAAGCGATAGGAACAAATTTTCCGTAGGTGAAACTATTCGAACAGAACGCCAACGCCCGCGCGTCAGTAAGTTTGAAATTTTTCACTTACAAAGGAAGTTCCACACAACGTGTCTCTGTATTTGTGCTCTCTACCTTACCTAAAATCGCATTTCTAATTCCAATCGGTCATTATTTGCTCCCATCCAACCGAGAATTAATGATAATGTTGGCACTGCCTCCACGTCATTATTCTACATTTTACAAAAAAACAATACCTTAAAACAAGCTGAACATTTCTGTTAGGCTTACTACCATATCTTGTTTGATGACGTAACAGTGCGTAGCGCCAGAAACATCCTCGCCTCACAATTTCACGCGTGTCCTGGTCGTTGATTATGAACACGGGAAATTAAGGATCCCGGCCTACAGGTGTCCTCCAAAGTTTTCATTCTCAAAACCATACTGTCTTAAGATCATTTAACGTCGTTATCCCCTTGTGTCTCCTCCCATAATTTTTTCTTGTATTTTCTACTTTCCTTAGTTTATACGTGTAATTATACATGCTCTTCGGGGAAAATATTGCTAATTACTTGATGACAGACACGCAACACATAAATATATAGCGGGTCAAAATTAAGGGATGCTTTATAGTATAACAAGTGGTGCATATAGTTGCCACTGGGATTTATTCGGTTGAACATATTTTATTTCGTCTGAAAATGTGTTTATAGAGGAAAGCATTTACATTTCTAACATAATTCAGATATGCCAGCGAATTTGTAACAGACGACACCTGCAGTGAACGTAACGTTGCCTGGAGGTTATTTTGCATAACACGTGCAAACTGCGTGCGAACAACCACCCCGCCACAATTGTAATATGTAGGATACTTGCACAAAAGTGTGTAGAAGTTGCTCATATCTCTGTTGCTATTAATTAATTTTATGAGTTCCTTGCATTGTAATATGAACGCTCAGTGGGGTTTGTCTATGCTCATCTGAGAATCTCATGACCAAAGCTCCTAAATGGAGTTTGATGAAGTTTAGTTCATGCGAGTACAGCATTAAAATGTTCTTTTTCGTACGAATGCCCTTTATCGAAAGACAGGGCAAACCATTACAATTGTATAGTGGGACAGCTTTACAAAAACCTTGGCGTAGTGGAGAGGATAATATTAAATTAGATGTCAAATAGGATGGACAGTTGTGAACTGGAATTCACCTAAGTTACTTAATTCTACGAAATTCTGACAGCGTCTGCTTCTAGGCGAAATGTTGCCAATACAGATAAGCCGCCACTTCTCAGTGGTTGATCTTTTAAAATTCGAATGCGATAGGTTCTCTATAGGCCTAACATAAAACAGTCTGTTGCCTTATACAACTCGGTTCTCTTCACACGTCCAAATCACAAAACCTTTTACAGTAGATTTGGTATTATGCTTCTGCCGGTCGTGTGATTATTGAAGGCGCATGTTGCAAGTCCATGCGCAGGCTTTACAGAACTAGTCCACATTGGTCCATGTATTAAGCACCGCATATAAAACGTTTATTGCATCAGTCTAATTACGAACATTCGACTTTTGTCACTTCAGTTAGCAGAACTAGGGGAAATCCAATTCGTTTCCAAACCCACGTTCGAGTCAACTATGACGCTCGCACCCTTATTGGACGTTATGTGTCTTCAGTATGAGAGATGCGAGCTTCTCACAGCGGTGACCATGGCACTTAGCTATTTCTGGGACATTACACATTGCAGCCTGGTACAAATTTACCCACACTTAGGAGGAACATGCTGCCTCTACCACGAAGACGGAACAAATAATCTAATGGTTGTCATCCCGTTGTGTTACATTTCCAGTATTGATAAATACACACACTTATTATTCATTTACTTTTGTTATACAACTACATTCAGCTAAATTACAATAAATAAATAGTTGTGTTGGACGGGAAGTCTATATATTTATCAATATTGGAAATATTCTTCTACTGTGAAGACGGAAGCAGCATAAATCGCCAGTAAATCGGCAATTTTATACTAGATTACACGGCGTCATGTTCAAGAAGACGGTAATATTCACGTGGTCTTAACCTCCGAATGTCTATAAAATATAGAACTCGTCTCCCTCAAAGACAATCCAGTGAGTTATGGACGCAGGGACCAGCACAGGCTACTTTTCGCTATCAAACTGAAAGCCTCACACAAATAAGCCTCAGTCCCCATGTTGCTACAATACATTACATAAAGCACTGCCACAACAAATGTACATTCTCTTCGGAATTACATCACCATGAATAATGCCTGCGTTTTAAATTAAACGAGTGTAAAGTTGCTCCCACCACATAAGTTTGCACACACCTCACACTGGTTCTTCTAGTTCTCCTGTTCTCCGCCTCCTCCTCCTTTCTTTTCTTATTCTTCACTCCAAGCTATTAGCAATGAAGGGTGTTCCGGCTCCTCACAGCAATTCCGTTTCTTGTGCTCAATATACGAGTACCTATATTTAATTATTTCAACAAGTGGCGAAGTTACCAGCTTACCCGTACATTACCTAGCATGAATAACGAGAATATTCCTCTTTACTTGGCCTGTAACCCATGTCTGCCCACAAGCAGCCTAACAATTGCAAACATACCGCATGCGCAGACTGATACACGAGTATTCAAAGCACAAAAGCACCTTCCCATGAGAGAAGGTTTAACTGCCTTCGACGGGTGCCAGCAGGAAGACTGCTGGTGACAGAATGCCGTGCAGTGAAGTAAATATCTCCACCAAACCGAACGGCGTCACATTCCAGAAGTCTCTATTGCCACCGCCGTGGAAAAACTGAATCACGCCATTTTATGATCATTTATGGTAGAAATTTAAACGCTGTGAACATAGGATAACCATCAGGGGCGTGGTGAATAGGCTATTGTCAAATATCAGATACAGTATATCGGTCTGAAGGTTCAGGAATAAGTGGATGGCATTGGACATACACGGGAGTAATAGTACAATACGGTAACCACGGGCGCGCTGCACAAATATCAGTTCCATGACGGAAGACCAAGTAGGCTGGGCTGGGCACAGATAAATATGACAAAAAATGACTATTAAACGTAGAGAGGCTACAAGCTAAATTTCATAAATATCAGTCGAGTCAAACAGTAAGCAGGGTAGACTAAACGCACGTGCCAAGAGCCCAGTCAGTCAAACCTAATCAGGCTGTACAAGACACACAAATATGATATTATACCGCTATATATATAGTACAAGGAAATTAGACAAAATCATGTTCCGAACTTCCTACATCATACAGCTTATTATTTTCCTCATTCACGTCATCCCGTCGACCGCCAATTACTTTGCTACTAAATTCTTCTCTTATAACCCAATGGCAGAGGTTCCTTCCTCCTTACGGTAACCATTAACTCAATACCGTGTCTCATCGCAACATATTACGTGCATCAGAGCTTCCTATATGATTTCCTGTCCAGACGAAGATCCTATGGCAACACAACAGGAAGCAGTAACCCAAAGAGGATATTACACACATAGGTTTACTTGCCCTTTGAAGTAATATGGAAGTCTGGTACCAATCAAATTAATAATGTACAGTCTGTATAGACCCAACTACGCAGTAAATCTTACCAGAACAGTCAGTCAGACATATATACCAGCAGTCTAAGGCAATTTTGATGACGTTTCATCTGTTAAATGGCAGGCATTAATAACAGTAGTGATTTTGAACAATGTGTTTTCAGTATCTATTAACGGAAGTAATTACGCTGATTGCCTGTGTTTGTGGGATCTCTATACTAAAATTTCATTAGCGCTGCCGCCACTAACCGTACAGACAAAACAATAAACTCGCCTTTGACTCACCTACGCTGTTTCATTTGCACTATAAAAGAATACCGAATGCTTTTTTTTTTCATGTCTCGACAGCCCTAGTGGGCCTAGGCCTCCTCCTTGTTCAGAGTTCGAAATCACATTCAGACACACCACACTCGGTAGGACTTCTCTGGACGAGTGATCAGCCCGACGCAGAGACCTCTACCTGACAACAAACAACACTGACTACAGATAGACATCCAGGTCCCTGGCGGAATTCGAACCAGCAATCCTAGCAACGGAGCAGCCACATAACCACCCCCTGAACCGCGTGGCCACCGGGATCGGCAAATATTAACTGCAACAGATTTACATGTACATAACACACAATAATAAGCCAAGAGGTCCCGAACGTTTTTCACTTGTTTCAAACTCGTAATAAGTTAAAATTATTTTCCATTTCACTTTAGAAAGTCTGAGTGGTTTAAAGTCATGTATAATTACAAATCGTTGATCGGTGAAAGGTATCTCGGTAGCCACGCCATACGGTGAGCTTGTAGCCGTCATCACCTCATGATATCTTCGATATCCAATCAGGAATTAATAAGGAATGAGGCCAAAACACAACCGTTCAGTTTCGTTTAGTTTCGTAGTCTGTACTTCTTCTACCTGCTCACAGTAGGTGTCGAGGTTGTTTACTTTCACTTCATCACACTCAGACACACACCACAGTCGGTAGGACTCCTCTGGGCGAGGGATCGGCCCGTCGCAGAGACCTCTACCTGACAACACAAACACTCACATGAGAAAAACATCCATGCCCCCGGTGGGATTCGAACCCACGATCCCAGCAAGCGCTCGGCCGCAGACCTACGCGTCCGACCGCGCGGCCACTGGGATCGGCCACCGTTCAGTGAGAATACAAACTCAGCACTTACAGTTCTGTGTTACGGCATTATTGAAAACCAATGGCAGTCGGTCACTTAACTAGGAATGTTTCATCCATATCCAATCACAATTAAACTAAAAGAATGTTTGTATCACACAAAAGATGTGATCGTGACTTTCTTAGGTAAGCAAGCCAATGAGTGAGTAAATGTCAATCAATTTGACAGCACGTAATAAATTAAAGGCAGAAAATTACGTGTCGTGTTAGCCCTTTGAAAACTGACTACAGACTGAAGATACACAGGGTATAAAAATACCAGAAGAGCAGCGAGACGAAGTCATACGAGAAGTTAGAGAAACTTTATTTCAGGACGCGGTGTCGGGGGGGGGGGGGGTGCAGGAGCAACACTTTGTTACACGATTCCCAGGCTTCGGCCGTTCGTCCTTTGGATAGGAGCACCATGCAAATCAAGATGTCAGAACGGTTACAAGCAGTGACTTGAAGTAAGGGCCCCGCAACTTTTATTGTCCGGTCAACGTTAAAGTGGGTAATAGGTCTACCGAAAAGTAGTGTAGTCGTTCTTAAAGAAAACTATTAATTCTGATAAATTTAAATCGGGCGAGCTGCACAAGAAGCTTGCAGTAGCAACTTGGAAAATGAAAACCACCACAGTACTTGCTTGAAAACAGAGGGAAACCACGAACACATGTGTCGAGACGACCGGTTGCAGGACCTTCCAACGATACACACTGATTTCCAGCCACCAATCTGACGCACAGCAGATGATATCCCCCTAAAAACTGAAGATTTTACGTTCATATAACGCAATTAAAAGAAACTGCATATGAAAATTCGGTTCCTGCTTCACATAAAACACAGTCCGGGTCAATTATAATACCAGTCAGTTAATATTCTTTAGGAAAATAATCCGTAATTATCATAGAAAAAAGCATGCCTAAACATAAGTTGGGGTAAAATTTTAAATTTACTACTGTTACAGCAGGTGGTACATACGGTTAGCGCTGAGGTATAAACAGGTAGCGTACCTGTAAGACTTTAGTTTATTAATCTAATGGAAGAACTAATGTTGGCCGCGTTAGACGACAAGGTACAGGGAAGAACACAAATGAGGGAATAAAACTGGGTGGATAACGGAAACAATTGTAGAACCATCAATTCCCGCTTTGGAAACTTCACCACGTATCTACTTCTTCCTGTAATTTAAAAAGTATGATTGCTATAATACGAGTACAGGATGATTCAGGAGGAAAGGTCAGTATTTTGGGAGGCGGTAATATCTGTCATTGTGAGAAAAACCAATTTTATATGAACACGTGTATAATTCTCAATGCTTTCCGAGATAAAGCTGATTGAATAAGCAAATACAAAAGCATTAATTTTGATTTAATATTTAAATGACAAAACTGTTACACAGAAATGACAGATTTGTTACAGTTCACAACAGATGTTCGAAAATCCCACCGTCAACCTCGACGCACTTTGTAACTCGTGTGCGAAGGTCGCGTGTTGTTAGTCTAAGTTGATCTTCACGCTTCACAACGCGGGCAGCAGCATCCAAAATACAAGCGAGAAATTCGTATCGCGTGTCCACGTTTCTTTTGCAGCCTTCGCTCTTTATCCAATCCCACAAACAAACATCTAACCCATCAGAGAAGAAGGAGGGACAACGAGGAAGCGCCGGATTCAAACAGTTCTATCTCGGTAACAATTCAGAATTAGACACACGTTCATATGAACTTTTCCCTCACAATGCCCAATGCTATTACCTCCCGAAGTATTGAAAGTTCCTTCTGACTCACCTTGTATATCTGCAAGATATGACACGTCACTGACAATTAGCATAACTGTTGAGAGTGACGGGACAGGTTTATTTTACAGATCATCTAGCAGATGGATTATGGACCCCGAATTCATGATCCAAGCTTGGGCCCCTAGAAACTTTCGATGGTCCGTGCACTCCGAAAACAATAAAACAAACACAATGGCTTAATTCGGGTGTTGAGTAGTCACTGATATTACTGCGGTCACAAGGCAACGCCACTTAGAATATTAGGTTTGTGAACAAAGTGCAAGTGGTTAAGGGTTCGCAGCGCTGCAATTCAGCATTTCGTTCCGCTGGGATACTGCGTCGCTGTCCCGAAGCAATATTCCAGACTACGGAGAGGTGAACAAGAAAGTCTGAGAACCAAAATTCTAGAAAAACGCCTCTGAACCCCGTTCAGTAGATGTCCAGTGTGAAATTAAAACTTCCAGCCGACCTTTTCAGCACGACGTGGTATATACTTACAAACGTTGCTCGGTTTTTAGATGGTTTATTGCTTGATTCTGCTTGCAGAAAATCTTCTCACAATTGCTTTATTTCTCATTAAATTCAGGAAATTTTACTACCTGCACATTAAGAAGTACTCCTCTCCCATCCCCACATTACTCCTAACCAATCACATTCCACTCTTCCACGCAGACTGACGCCATGACTTAAGAGTTAACCCTTTGGTCTCTGAAACTATGCGTACGTAGGCTGCACCACTTTCCAGAGGCAACTTAGTTTTTATCTCACAGCACTGACTATCGTGCATTATAAACGCAAGAAAGTGATGAGAAATTTTCTCATTTTAAACAAATTTTATTTAACGTCATATAAAGGGAAGGCTGCACAAAAACATTGTTATGAATTTTCATGTGCCTTCGTTCTGTGTTTGACAGTACATGAAATATATTCACCTGCCCGCTGCAAAGCTTCGCATATACAGAGAGGGACTTCTACCCAGGTTCAGAATCACTGTTATACAACATCAGCCACACCGAGACAAGAAGCACTGTTTACGTGAGGCATCTCGTGTGTAACGTGGGAATCAAAGCAATGTGAAGTGTTAGCGTCCATCAAGCGCCACAGAGATGAAAGTGTTGAGGGCTAACAATAATGTTTTTAAGCTTGATACATAATCTGGACGTCCTAAGTGTTTCTGAATCCTGCGGGTTCAGCAGTTTCGAAGCACATGTGAGGCTTCCTTAAAAGAGCAACCTTACGCATAAAATAAATTGAACCAATTTTTCAGCACCATGTGCGCTTTATAGAACACGAGTAGTAGGTATGCACACTTCAGTTCTGAAGAACTCGAGGATATGAAAGAAATATCCACCGTCTTGAAGGTCATTCCCTCCTCTCATGCAAAGGGCAATTGAATTGGTATGTCAGTCCGTCACTCGCCAGATGCACACACACACACACACACACACACACACACACACACACACACACACACAGACACACACACACACCAACATTACGCTACAAAGTCCGCTCGATATTGCAACCTTCTCTCATCTCCAATGTCGTTGCGAGTTCAATTCAAAGTCACAGAGCCGAAATCGGAACGTCTAACAGTTCAGTATGAAGGCTATCGTGAATGTTCGCCATCCTCGTACGATGACCGCGGTTCACTGGCAGTTCGCACCGAATCTCGCTTGCTTTTCCTTCCACACACTACCTTCTCCAGCTCCTTACAGCAGCCTTTTCTAAAACACTCGATCGCATTTGTGGAATGCATCACACGGAAGCAGGTTATACAGCCGTGGAGTGCACTAACTAAACCCTGTCGGATGGTAATAAGTGTTCGGTGTCCACGAAAAAAAAAGGAGAGATTTTTGTCGCCAACTATACAATTACATACACATGAAAAGCGACTTTGCACAAAGGGGGGTGGTTATGGAAAGAAAGGTGTCACACTCACAAGTAGGAAAGCACCTAAAATATGGAACTTGAAGGCTGAAGTCTTCTGAGATGTTACTACGTGTATAATGGTAAATATGAGTAGCTACAGACGTTTCGGAGGACCACGCATTTTCCAGCTTCATAGTGCATCAGGCGGCTGAACCTCTATATGCATGGTTTCTGTCTAACAACGGTGAATATTTTAGACTGTTAGACACTGAAATGCAGGGTGCATGCTCCTACAAAACGTCAGTAGCTACTGTTATTGGACACGGAGTAACATCCTGGAAGACCTGCATTTTCACCAGCAATGATGTGAGAATCTGAAATGCACGTGATTAGAGGGTTTCACGGCGTCGACGTATGACGATTCAGGTCTTCTATTTTGTCACGCTGTCTGGAGAATCACTGACTCCCGACGTTTCGAAGAAAAGTACTGCTTTCATCTTCAGTGGTCAAAGTCCTCCTACTCAGCGTATCAACACATAAGACCTATGAACCTTCAACCTCAAATCTTGCACAACACCGAATTTATCTTTAGGACAGGAGAGGAAACATTGATAATTCCCACTTTAATTTGCTGGTTGGCAAGTAGTTGTGAGGGAATCGCTCTGTCCCGGTTTGCTCATAATGCAAGTTATGAATAACCTTCAAAGGGGATCATGCATCAGAGGAAGAAAATCTGAATTTGTTTGTAGAAGTTGAAAGCCATAAAGTAGGAATTCCTTAGTTTGGCACAGTAGTTAAGTCCAGCCATTAAAAGTTTTTAGCGGGTCGTAAATCAAAGAGTTTACCTTTGGGCTCGCTGTGGGGTTGAACAAAAGAACGTGCTCTGTGCGTCTGTTCTAGCGACCAAAGACAAATTCATACCACGCAGAGGGCAAAACTAAATTTTCTCTTTGCCTTTTGTAGGACACACGAAGACTGACGTTTCAAAGCTACGATTTATTTTGATTTCAACAGTCTAAACCCTGTCATTACCACGAAAAATCAGGTCCCTGCACCACAAGCAACAACATACTTACCCACATCTGTTCACAAAAAGTGACTACTTTTGTCCGAAGGCACATTATAAACGAACACACATTACAAGTTGACAATTGTATAAGTTACTGACTTGTTTTGACGTATTGTGTTAAGTACTACAGATTCAGGGGGCACGCGGTGGCGCATTGGTTGAGGCACTGCGCTACAAGCACGAAGATCGCGTGTTCGATTCCCAATGAGATCACTGACTTAATCCTTCGGGCCGCACTATGGCCATGGGGTCGACTCAGCCTCTTAACAGGAATGAGTACCAGGATTATCCCCTGGGGGGGTAAAAGCGGCCGGTGCGCACGGCTGACCTTATCACCTTCATGTGCCGACTGTCTGGAAAGCTGGGAGCCTCATCCTCCTGGGACCCTAAGGGCTTGTCCAGTCCTATACAGGGATTGCTTTACTTTACTATAGATTCAAATTTCTATCTTCTGGGATATGGCGCCACACAACCTGGTAAAGTTTTACCAATGTATCGAATGAACGTAGGCCTGAAACTTCAGAACACCGATATTAAGTATAAGACTTCACTGTGCTTTAGAATTTCGGAAATTGAGTAGAAGAAAGTGTCCAACCTCTACGCAAAGAGGCCATGCTTTGCTTTACTGGGCGAAGAGAGAATCATCCACATCACTCGTCCATCTGAAAAATACCACAGCAAAAGAGCGATATAACTTACGCAGTCAAAAGAGTCGTGCTGTGATTACAGTAAGCATAACAGTGACGGAAACCGTCAGAGCCAAACAAACCAAACAAAAGCCCTCAAAGTCACAAGGGGGTGACGTAGACGTGGAGGGGCCCCATACTCGGTTCTTATCCACTGTAAAGGAGCATATGACACATCCAAAGCTTTCGGGGCTTGGGACGGGGTGTAATGAAAGCCTTACAAGTGTCCAGCTATGCACTACTGTTCTTGCGAGACACAAGCAAAGAGGGAACATTTGCTGTAAAATAAATGCACGTACGGTGTAAAAATTAATTTCTGGTTGCTGATGGTTTTTATTACACTCCCTCTTTTCCTTCTTCAACTTCACTTTACTGTTCTTTTGCCATTTTTGCTATTCCTGTTTCACATTTTCATTTTATTTCCCCTCTGTACTCCTTTCATTTCTTTGATCTTCGCCTTTTTCATATTCACGTACTTCTTCTTGTTTTCTCCTTCTCATTTCTCCGATCCCCTGACCACTTAATATGTCGCTTCTTCTCGCAATCTTCTCCTCATCCTGCTTTCTTTCGCATTATACTTTTTTCGTTTTTATCCAGCAATTTTTCGTTTTCACTGTTCGCTTCCTTACTTTCTTCCTCTGCATGCGCCGCATTCTTGTTGCTGGAATAAACTCTAAAAACTTCTGCCGTCGACAGAACTGTCTGTTTTCCCAGTGAGGGATTCCAAGGCCTTGGTGTCAGGGTATGACAAGAAATAATGGTCTTATTCAGGCTCTGAAAGGGATAAGACGTGGAAAGTGAGGGACAAGACGCTCCTTTTTTCAGAATTCGTACAGATGTTTTGTGACTCACCATAATATACATTTTTATGCAGGGCACGTAGCTGTGTGCCTCTATAATTACAGTAAGAACGTCGTATGATCCTACTCCCTTCTTCTTTGTAGTTACAAATATTTCAAATTGATTTCGGTACACTTTACTAACCTTTCAAACCCTACTGGTTACTTCATACACGAACAAGTTTAACATATACACATTGTACATTCTGCCCGCACTGTACGTACGTGTTTTGTATTTATCTCAGAACAAACAGCGATTTTTGCCCTGTATAACACAAACGGATTCATTTTTTATAACCGAGATGAAAAGTGTTTACTGCGCAGTACGAACTGGGTCTTTAAACAAAGCAGTTTACGTTTCGTCTTTAAAGGATTAATACTAGCGCTTCTTTCAGTGATGCTCTTATGCATATCCCTGTACGACTATTTAATTGTCTTATTGCATTTCGGCATTGAACATTATACACCTATTACTGATAAAAATTTCGTCTCTGAGATAAACAGCCCTTTTTCTTTTCGTAAAGTTTTACGAACACAAATAACTCTGACTTCAGTTTTAAATTTTCGGGAACGGCCCGTCTATAATGTGTATCAAAATATGTCCTCCATATTTTTCTAAAGCGCTACTAAAATTTATCTAAAAAATCTGAACAAAGTATCGACATAGCTTGATACATGAGGATATTATTTAAATGAATACTGATTACGGTACATGAGGGTGTGGACTGAATTGAAGTGGGTAAGGGTAGGGTAAAGCGATTGCATTTTTAAGACGGTTATTAATCTTTCGTTTCAATAAAATCCGGGCAGTTCTTGATTAGGTGTGTGACTATCAGCTGCTGAAGAAGCAATTCTTATGGATGTATGGTACACCTGTATGCAAAGAAGAACACGCCACGTTTTATAGTGGTTACTTCCTGCACATGGAAACCGTA
The DNA here is from genome assembly GCA_013340265.1 of Coptotermes formosanus. Classification (NCBI taxonomy): domain Eukaryota; kingdom Metazoa; phylum Arthropoda; class Insecta; order Blattodea; family Rhinotermitidae; genus Coptotermes; species Coptotermes formosanus. Next base: position 896,304 of record BLKM01011269.1, on the reverse strand, counting down.
CACGCGAGAGAAAAAGATGTGAAAGTGTCGGACACTGAGAGAGGGAAATAGAATTACTCCCATTACAGGCACCGGCTGGTCGTCTAATAATGTAACAGCATCTGGGCACATACCACTAACAGCACAGTAACATTTGTGGACATCAGCACGGCGTTCCCTTGTTTCCTGCACACAGTAATCATATGTTCAGCACGCATGTTCTATACCACCAATGTCCGTACACAGTATTCCTGAAACGTTCCCAGAAACAAACAATAAAACACGTACTAACTCTGGAATATCCCCCGTCTCTGTGTCGGTCTGTGTGAAACAACTCGTCTCTCCACTTGGATTTTGATTAAATTTTATATAAATCTCTGAGCAGCAACTACCGATATAATTTGTTTCTTCGATGAAACAGATGAAACGCAAAGTAAAGCCGGATGAATTTGAGGATTCAAGACGATATCTTTGGGCGAGAAAACTGGGACAGAAATGCAGACACTATGATAGGAGGAAATAGATAAGAGGTCAACACCGATAAGAAACCTAGAAAATAGACGGCTGAGATATTATGGGCGTACTGAAAGAAAGACAGAGGGAAAGAAAGAAAGAAAGAAAGAAAGAAAGAAAGAAAGAAAGAAAGAAAGAAAGAAAGAAAGAAAGAAAGAAAGAAAGAAAGAAAGAAAGAAAGAAAAAGAAAGAAAGAAAGAAAGAAAAGAAGGAAGGAAGGAAGGAAGGAAGGAAGGAATCGAAACATTTTACCAAAAAATGTGTTGCATTTATCACGGCAAGGAAAAACACGGACAAGGAAAGTAACGCATAAGTGAAAGATGCAGCATTAAGTCCGTTACGGAATATCAGCGTGTAGGAAACGAAGACCGATAGAAGAAATTGTTTTGGAAACTGAAGACAGCAGGACCCATCAAGGGACCAGAATAAGACATATACTTAAACCTCTAAAGAACAGTGGTAACTGTATATGCTGCCAGCTTTAATATTTTGTCTGAAGTTTGCAATTATTCCTTACATATCATTCTCACAGTAAAAGTATACTATTTCCCTACATACCAATTATTAATGTCTTTCTGCTAGAGACACGGGATGTTATATGTGAGGTATAAACGCAATTTCTATATACATACTTGTTGCATACAATATTCCGCCACTACTCTTAGCAGAAAGAGAAGCGAACGAATTCTATGGTCCTTTACATAACGAAATTTTCTTTCAGACTAATTAATACATCAACGCACTTACGCACTTAATAAAATACGCTCAGAAGCAAGTATAAAACTACTTGTTTCGGCACCGGGGTGCCGAGTAGGAGTCTTATACTTCCTTCTGTACGTATTTTATTAAACTGCATACGTTGGTGGATGTAGTAATTATAAGAACATGCGCGACAAAAATAACATAAAGTTTCTTTCAGTTGTCTGGGAGCGCTGGACGTAAAAGTGCTACGACCACAAGTACTGAAGCCCTCTGGGATATGATGCCGTGACTTATGGCAAATAGTTAAAGGCGTTCCGAAGGAGTTTGCTGCAGGGTCTAACAAAAAATACTGAAAATTAACCCTTTAAAGAAGAAGCGTATGTTTTATATAAGGACTCAGTGCGTACCGCGCTGTAAACACTCTCCACTTCGGTTACAAAAACCAGTCTCTTAATGTTTCATAAGGCAAAAGTTGCTGTTTGTTCTGAGATCCGTACAAAACACATAAATGCAATGTGGGCACCACGTAGAATTTTTTAATGTTAAACCTGGTGGTACGTAAAGTTACCGCTAGGCTTTAAAAGGTTAAAACCTGAAAATATAAGATCGCTTCTCCAAAACGCCTGTAACCATTCATTATTCGACGAATTTTCAACAGCGCTGTAAGAAACCTAAAATCTGAGTATAATAAATTTTTGACACTACACCACATGTACACCAACTGCACATGTATGTCTATCCTTATGTATCACTTATGCGCGCTATAAATTTTTTGGTCGGCCTTATAATACTGCACTTCAAAATTCTGCGCGTCAAACACTTCAACCACAAAACGCTTCGTATCAACTCCACTACGTATACTGTGTGCTGCAGCACTGCCTATAATGACTTTTTATTAAGTTTCCTTTGTTTTAATTTAATGGTTTTTTAAAGACACTTTTTTAAAAATCCATTAAGACTGCCAGCTAAATGACCCGCTCTGATTGGACAACGAGGGAATTCATAATGAATACCAAAGAACTACTAATATCAAATTCATCAGAATCTGTTTAAGATACAAGCGACCTCTACTTCCCTACGGACCGAGCGACGGACACTTTGGAGCTAACATCCTTACCCGCTCGCATATAAAACACACTTAAACTTAGTCTTTTAAAGTTTTTTCGTACACAGGGGATTAAAAATTACTTAGCGTACGATGTCTGCCACGCAAAATACAGTGTGTCCTGTGACTTGATTCAGTAGCCACCGCAGTCACCAGACCTCATTCTAAACATCCGTGTATGGGGTTACATAAACAGTTTGTGTATAAATAAAAAAAGGGGAGGGGACTACTTCACTGAACTTTCGAAGCCGCAAAATGCACGAAAACCCTTGATGTCCTCCAAAAGCTTACTCTTGGTTATGAACAAATGAGTCAGAATACGCATCCAAATTATAGACAGAAACTTTGAACATGTATTACAATTAGCCCTCCGTCAATGTTTACTTCAAAAAAACCTACTTACGACTTAACAATTTTAAGTCTAAATCGGTCGATAAAATTTAGATTCAGAACGTACCTCACAGAAAATACATTACAAAGGACAACTGCTGAACAATGAACAGAGAAGCAATCGCCGTTTGTGGCAAGAAACAGGCAAAACACATGAATACCCTACTGGGACAAAAAGCAAAGACTTAGTGCTAAAGCTGGCGACGCCTTATGTTACTTATAATCTTTCATTCCAAATATCTACAACAGCGTAAACGCTAACGACACATGTCCTTCTAATAAGTATGTGTGTTATGAGTTGGAATAGAATTCCGAATCACTGACAAAAAATCAACAACAATCCTCTACATTTACCTGCATGACAGGACAATTGCTTTGTTTTTACGGGACAAACCATTTTTTAGAGAACTGAGATTGCCTCGTTATTAGCTTCGTGGACAGTGTAGATTAAATTAGAATTATAATAACAAAAAAAATTAAAATTCGCTCAACAAGTTGTATTAACATAAACGTCGTCGGAATCTGTTGGGTAGTTCCGAAAACGAAAACTGCAAACACACGGACCTCCATTCTATGCTATCAGATTGTGCACGTGGTACAAACAGCGCATAAAACAAGCGTTCCGTACCTCAAACTGAAAGTTTAAATTTTTATTGAAGAACATCCCACTGTGTTTTAAAATGATAATTAATAAATCTGCCGTCAAACACAACTACATTCATTGTATAACAATACCCTCTTTATATTAAGCTACATGTTTCGGCCCAAGAATGTCTTACGTATTTTATGTAAAGCCCTATAATGACCCTCTTCGGCCGAAACATGTAGCTTACTGTTGAAAAATATTGTTATTCTTGCGTTTGACGGTAGTTTTATTAACTAATCAAATTAGCAGGTTTACAAAGGCGTCCCTTGTCATTACTCTAACGCGATCTTCCCATTTAATCCGAGAACCCTCGTACGTTTTTCCTAATAACTGAGCGGCATTTTGTTAGCAGAAGCAGAAGCAGAAGGTTCACGACTGCAGACTTCAAGTCCGGCATTGGATAAGATCGTGAGTCAGTTCCATATTATATATCGCCTCCTTCTCGGACTTCAAGTAAACGTCTTCCAAGAGGGTTCGCCACAAAAATATACGCTTTCTTTCCTCAATATTCGAGAGCTATGCCTAGCCCATCCTAGCCTCCTACATTGCCCTGTCTTATCACAATTTGACGTGTGTTGATCACTGTTCTTCGCTATCTTCAACTGCGCAATTATGCCTCCCTCGTAGGTACAACCCACTTTTCCTAAGAACGATATTACGGAAACTTCATGCTCTATATGCTCTGACTGGTCCCTGACCGATGGTTTACACGCTATCTCCTTATAACAAATGACTTGAATAACACCTGAGCATGAGTTTACAGGCTCTTACAGTGGTAAATTATAGCATAACGTTCTTCAGTGATTGCATTTAGTCTGGTAAGTGCGTATAAGCACATGTTGTTTTCAAACGCCTTAGAAGAATACGCTTAGTCCACCTTCTATTCTGAACAAGGAAGCTGCAGATTTCTTTGAAATATCGGAAAAATTTACCAGATTATATGGCGTCACATACAAACTAACTAATCAAAATAACATTTGAATACCCATTTCCATATTCATTCGGCATTATACAGCCACACATTATTATTACTGTTGTATCATCATCATCATCATCATCATCTTGGACTAACAGTTAGAGGGAAAAATACTATATTCTTCTTTAAGTAAACTGACATACCCGTATGACAATTACAAAACAAACACCCTCTTCTTTTTTTACTTTCTTCCAGCCATAAAAAAGGTATTCCGTAGTTTCATTCTCTTCTTTAACCAGTAAATTAAGTTCATTACTGAGTTCCTCAGTGTCATCATCTCCCAAGCCTCGGTTCTAATTGAGTTGGTGCTTTGTTTTGTATTTTCTTCTTTCAGCGTGGAGTTATTAAGGTGTCTGTGCCTAATTCTGCATTTAATGAAACTGTTTAGGCTTTAGCTTCCAGTCCTGGAGCTTCCTTTTCTGCATGACGTCTGCTTGTACTGTATCACTCCATGAAGATTTCACGATATGTATCGTACTTATGGCAATATCAGTAAAGTTTTTAGCTTCTCATATTGGAAATTTAATCACATTCTGAAGTTCCACACCCTCCGCAGCGTTTCTTTCTCAGTCATTCGCATCTCTGTCAATAGGCATGTAACTACTAACAACAGCTGCCGGATTTTCACTAAATTTGATGCTGGCGAATATTTTACGAAAGTTGTCTAACCACTCCAATTTTCACTAGGATCGGACAAATTTAAGAACTCTAAATAAGATCTACCAGCTTTTGTTGATACACGCATTTCCGGTTCCCTGCTCCAGGCATGCGCAACTTCCATCACGCTCAAGAACCCATTCGCAAGTTAGGGAAATAAAATAAATATTTTTTATCATTTAAACTCACTCTGCAAGAAATGTAAATCGATGGCTCCAGATATTTCGAACTTCACCGTATGATGGCAAGAGGATTACAATCCAGGTCGATAGGGACTGTGCATAGATTGTGATGCTGTTGCTAGGATACCGTGACATACCAAACTAATCATCATTACGTAGTCTGCCTTACGACAAGTAAATAGACTATCCAAAGCGAGTTCTCAACAGAGTGCGAGACAGTGCGTCCTCTTTCAGTTTCCTGTACCTCTCGTTTGCTTAAGATCATCCCGGTAGCTGCTTACGTCTTCTTCCTTTCCTTTCCGCCACTTCTATCATCCCCTCTAGCTTTCCTCCAATAACATGTTTTAGAAGGTAGTTCCTACACAAGACGTGACCAATACAGTTATCCTTCCTTCTTTTTAATGTATGTAGGATATTCCTCTCCTCCTTAACTCTATGTAATACTTTTTCATTTCTCACACGATCCATCCAATGACATACACACCCACATTTAACAAAAGTCAATGAAAAATAACACTGACATATGACTATGCATTGTGGCAACTGCAGTGTGATTAGCAACAGCAAATTGTGTCTGTTGTGTGATTAGCTTTGCAACAGAATTTCGCGCCTGTAATGTCATCAGCACAGTGAGAGTAACACTTGCCTGCAGTATGTGACCTAAGCAAATAAATGTGGGCTGATCACACTCCCACAGTTCGATTCGGCAGAGGCAGAGATGTTTCTCTTCAATGCCACATTCAGACCGTCTCAGGCTTTCCTTGCACCTTACAAGCCGGTGTTAGGTATTTTCTGCCCGGTGGCAAAGCGGCAGGAGCTTGCAGAAAATTATTCAATCTCCACTTCGTGTCGAGTAAACATTGGTGGGGTTTCACGGCAACTCTCCGTGCCTTTATATAACGTCGCTAAGACACAAGTGTGCTTACTGTCAAAGATGTAAGTGGAAATCACGATAATTAAGATACTGTTACATAAACGTACAAGAGTCTTATTTATAAAATAAGAGTTCACACATTACAAACAGGATTTGGCCTATGTCCTTGGAAATGTGACTGTATACTGGTATGCTGAAAAAATCTTAAGTGAGAAGCTAAGCTGTTATGGAATGGAACTGGCTACAGAATGGTTACAGTCGTAAAACATTCCCATCAGACCCAATTCTAACAGTACATTTACATAGCCGCTGACGCAGCATCAATCGCTCGATATGTAACCAGCAGAGAAGAACATCAATGCAGTGTCTAAGGGCGGCGATCGCAAGAGACGTAAAAAATATTACGGGCATAGTGCAAGATCGTAATTTAGTCTTTACTGATACAGTTTCTGCGGCGGTGCGGAGGCTGGACTGAAGGACACACAACTTAAATTCATGCTTGTTTCTTACATAGTAAAGAAATCAGGTCTACGCCGCTGGATAATTTCACAAATTGTCAAATGTCAAGCGTCCTCTTAAAAGAAAAGTAGAGACCAGAATACAAACATTTTGGTCACCCCTTTTAGACCATGGACGAAAAACTGTTACTGTGGAGGACACCATTTTTATCACACCATAAAAGCCAGAGGATGGACCCGTTTCTGCACTCAGGGTTATGTTTCTGTAGTCTTAAAACACTTAGTCACTGGCCATGTGTGAAACATGTAACGGACGTAGCAAACGGAGGTGAAAGGAGAACAAAAGTTGACGTGTAAAGATCAGGAAACAATAGGGTGGAGGTAAATAACAATAAGAAGAAAAGCGATAAAAAACAAGGAAAACGAAGAAACCTTAGGACGAGAAAACTTTTAATGACGGGGATAAGAAGGATGCGAAGACTGATGAGGAAAATGACGAGTAAGTGTGAGGATGACGAAAATAGTAAGAAAAAATGAAAATCAGAACGAAAAGGGGTGGAAAGAAAAGCATAAGCAATTGGATCTATAAACCGAGCGCCATATGTAATGTTGCACATGAGCTGTTATGTCAAAAGTCTTTTTGAGTGAAAGATGCTACATCAACATACGCCTAATTATCAACTGTTATGTCACTGCGAGAACTTTATATACCCACAGGGCTGTAACCGAAACTTTTACAATATATATGTTTTGCCATACTACACAAATAAAAATGACGTTACTTTTGAGATAACACGGCCACAGAAATCTATCCGCTGAGTCTCAACCTACTGTACAACACGTGTCCGATAAAACCAAAAAACCGAAGCAGCAATTAAGTCTTACCCCACTGCGTGTACATAAAAATATGTCAGTTAATACCACAAAAGAAAGACTTTAACTTTAGTTACGATACACGTTAGTTGCCTTGGTCTATGCACAGTTGTTACAACAGGAAATAGAACAAGATTGGCAAAGTACCTACAAAGTAACATTGTTGCGTGTTCGCTGCCCCAGCAGCTTAACACCATGTCAACCAAAAGAGCGTATTTATGGCGATTAATGTCACCGGCAAAAATGAAACGTAGTTAGATCCTTTTGTAAAGCAAGATATTTTTGCCCAATTTTAACCAAATTTGGAAATGTTCGATAGATTTTCACAGAAATCCCCAATGTCAAATTTCACGTAAATCCGTTCATTTGGAAACACGCCGATACATGCGGATGGCGGGCGGCGGAAGGACGGAGACACGGACAGACGGACGGACATGATAACTATGCAAATGCGCTAAATATCAGATGTGATTAAATTATATCAAAGAACGTCACTTTTCAGATGTGTTACTACCCTGTTAAAAATCACCTCCAATATTCTTAACCCTCTTAACCGGTGTCTGGGTCGAGAATCGAAACCCTGGGTTACCAAATACAAAGGATGAGTGTTAGCTAATACGCAAGTCAACGGAGGCGTACGGAAGTCAACCGCGGGGCTACTGCGATACTAATTGCCTTATCACTGGGACTAAGCGACGACGTCACATCAGTTGACGTCGGGGTGCCGGATGTCCTTTATGGAGCCAACAGAATTCGCTACTCTATGTGGGGGAGTTGCTGTGGGTGGGGCTAGTGAAGACCCGACTACACGTTTTCCATCGCCATATCCTTCTTCTTCTTCTTCTCTGTCCTTTTCATCTTTCTGACGTCACTCCATCTGTAAGTGACGCCATTTCATGGCTCAAGGAAAGGGGATAGGTAGATGGGGTTTAGGGCAAGAAATGGAATAAAAGAGTAACAGACGGCTACCCAGGCGAGAAAGGGTTGCAATTAAGTTAATTAAGGGGGTTGTAATAACTGACGTTGCTCCCACCCTTCCGTGGTCCGCGCGTCATGGGGGCGACAGGAAGGACTGGATTTCTTGCGCTGGCGAACCTGAGACATGCTTTGTTATCTCCTTGTTGTCTTCAGTTATACGAACTCGTTACTGAAGACCAGTACGGTAAATTCAGCCACAAATTCACTGCTAACTAGATCCGCAGTCACTTAAGGAACATTAAAATATTTGTGTCAGCATAAATAAAAAAGTAATTTGTACTCTTCACAGACTCTAGGGTGTTTAAGCCAGGAAAATTCAAACATACAAAATGGATGAAGCAGATAGCTGTATAGGGTGAGTGGTGGAAAATGTGCACTCGTTTGTACCTACTACAAAACTTCCTAGGAAAAATTCGGGTTCAGTACAAATCCATAGAATGAAACTCGCTCTTCACATGAAGCTCATAGACACAACAAGTGTGTTTTCTCAATGACTGACAACCGAACAAAACATTCGTACGTATTTATTACTTACGGTTTATGTCAGTAGCTCAGACGAACCGATATGGCACTGAATATAAAATTACAGGTAAACTTTTTCCTTTACACGCCGTAATGGCGTATGGGGAAAGCACAGGCATGGCTACACTCATTTTTAAAGTCAGTACTAGACCGACGGAAATTAAGGGAGGATTTATTAATAAATGAGTGCTGCGGGCCTGAAAGGAAGCGATCGTCGCCTAACATGAGGTACTGTTGGGGCATCTGCATAAAAATACTGGATAAAACCACGAAAAATCTCAGTCGGGACAAGTGCTATGTCGGCCGAGGTCACAATCGAGAGCCTCGCGGTTACTTCATGGAGACTGTAACATCCTTCTTGAGAACCGGATGGTAGCCCGGGTAATCAAAAAATCCCCCTCCTTATACGTAACCCAGAGTTTCACTGACATGTTCACAAAGCCTGCCAGTGGACCACATCCCGCGTAACCAATCCACACCCTCACAACGAGTAACGTGAAAAAGAGGAAAAATAACCTGAAGGAGACATTTTCTGAAGATAAAATCACACGAACACTCTGTACCACTAGGCATACCACCTCTGTCAATACCCTTCACAGAATGCACTGAAATAATCAGCAATCCAATTTGCTCTCCTGTTTGTTAAAACATAACTTCCATTAACGTGCCTCCATACAGTAAATGTTACTGTATGGATACTTCCTCCTCACAAAACGGAGAACATAATAACAGAAGAAATTATATGGAAAGGGGAACATGCACCCACCACTAAAAGACAGCAGACATGACCCTTTTTCCAGAAAGCAGCAATGAATTAAGACGAAGGCCGTTGAAGTGTAAAAAGTAACAAAGAAAGCACTTGTAAAATACGAGTCTATGTGCTCTCCAGTTGAGTAATGCTTCACACGCCAGATCCCTATCCCTATACTCGTACAGCCAATGTGTATAAGCCACAGTTTCCTAATTCCGCCAATAACTACAACTATTTATCCTTCAATATACGAAGCCAGTTTTTGACAGTAATTCACGGTGTAACGTATGAATCTTCTTAAGAATACAGTCAAGTAATTTGCCTTTGTAACTTACTCCATAAGTGTGTGTTCATACGAGCGTCGCAAGGAAATGAATCCAGGCCAAAGTTTCATACGCTGTATCTTCAAGATGTAGCTTCATGTCCTTGACCACTCTAGCAACTTGTGATGCAGTGCTACACGACACGGTACCACTAATGAGCTCTCTTCTCTTAATTGCTGATCTGATTTCCGTGACTAGCGAAACTGGCCGTCCTTGTCCCACGGACACCCTGTACAGTCATTCTGCAGTCTGTCCTACGACAGGTCCATAGCCTCTTCCAAAGCGAATGCTGCACAGAGTGCGATCTGGGGCTTGCCAGTACCATCTCTTTTCCTTCGAGTCACCCGGTATAAGCTTACGTCTTCTTTGTCGTCTTTTCGTCATATCTATCCTCCCCTCTGTCTTCCCTTCAATAACGTGTTTTAGGAGGCAGTTCCTACACAAGATGTGGTAAATCCAGCTAGCCTTCCTTCTTTTTATATTTTGTAGGATACTTCTCTCCCGCTTGACTCTATTTAGTACTTCTTCATTTCTCACACGATCGTTCCAACTAATCTCCTCCATCCTTCTTCAGCATTACATTTCAGAACTTTCTAGATATTTCTGATTTACTTGCCGAAGTGTCCACGTTTCAGCACCATGTAAGGCTACGCTCCAAACGTATCACTAAAAGTGAGTTGCACTTCACCGATTCTGTATTGCAGGCCCGATCAACCCGTAGCTCGTGGGCAAAGTGATGCCCGCTACATAGTGTTACGTTGTCCGCACACTTTGAAGTCACAAAATATCTTTTAACCCTGTCTCTGGCAAAGCCGAGGTAGGACGCCGAAGCAATTTTGAAAATTTATGAGTCGTTTATCTATGGAAACATATTTTACAACAGCAACTGTTTTTAACAATGTGTTAAACATTGGTCTGAACTGCATTTTAAGTGCACTTCCCATTATTATTATTATTATTATTATTATTATACATTATGTACAGACATATACACAGGTGAAGTTATAGTAATAAGGAGACATATACTTCTTCATTGCGTGTGTTGGGTTTCATATTATTCACATGCAGACCAAAGTACGGGAAATCTGCCCGCACTACATAAAAGGTTGACAGGCCTGATGTAAGATCCGTTATTTCCTGAACAAAGTGTACTGTAACAGAACTTATGGACATTGTGAATGTCGTTATAAACCTGCCTGTAGCTTTCCTTCGTTTCTTCTGTTCGCCTGTTTTCGTATTCCGACACCCGAACCTTTATCCCATTTCTAACTCAAACTCCAAAGGAAAATCTTATCTCACTTTTCTCTCTACATATGCAGAAAACTTCTTGCTAGTACCAATATTCTTCTTTCTCCTTTCAGTGGTTTTCTCTGGGCACGTGAATAAGATCACATACGACCCAAAGCAGCTTTCTTTTTGCAAATCTTACCAGATTATTTTCGTTCAGTTCCTTGAGTGGTTTACAGCGACGTACATGACCCTTTTCAATAAACCCCCAGTCATTCTCCTGAAAAGATTTTTAAACCCTTACTTTCTCCACTACCTAATATCCAAGACGTTACAGAGTAAAAATAATTGGGATGCACTGGAACCGATGCATTCACTTCAAGAGGCCGAAAGAATAACATAACGTTCAATGAATAACTCATTCTCCTTTGAAATGAGAATGCATTCCGCATCAACCTTCTGAAGAGACCAAAATTAGTCCACACTTTACAGACATTCAGTTTGTACACCTCACAGAGAAGAGAGGGCACTGTCACTGGAAAGACCAGTCGGTGAATTCTGTATATGGTTAGAACCATACGGAAAACATAAATAAGGAATGTTGGATCTTTCAGTATTAAATTTGGCAGTACGTGTAGTAAACACTAGCCTATAAAATGTTAGATTTTTTTTCCGAGAAAATAAAACAATTAAATTAGTCTTACTCCAGTCTTTATAATTTTGAAAGAAAACTAATAAACTGTTACGTCAACAGGAAGTAGGACGCACGTTAATTCAAGCCATATTGAATGAAAGTAATTCGTTAGAGTGAGATTTTAGGTTTCCAAGACCATAACTGTGAAAGAAAGTATCTTCTCAGACATGACATAATGTATTTTGGCAAAAAAGCTGACGTTTCATAAAAACCTGATGTGTAAACCTTCAGAGTTTCATGACAAGCCTGTGATTACACCTCCTTTTCACAAGCAACCTGTCCTATATTTTGTATATATACGTCTGGAATGTAAAACGATAACACTGATCACTGTTACCATCTCCCCAGCCTTGAAAATAACTAAATTATAATCAAGTGTTCTAAATCAGTGCATTACAGAATCAATTCACACATAATAAACAGCGTTGGAGGTGGTCCATCACGCCCGAAGAAGGTCACATAAAACGACATGGAAAATTGTTAACAAAACACAGCCCCAGGCCAACAACGGCTTCGTGTAACGTCTAAATATTTAATGACTCATCTTTCAGAATACTCACAATATTTATGAGTCAACGTTCAATAGCATGCGTTGCTAAAAAAACGCTGATAAATCAACAAAAGTACAAACTGTTAAGTTTTATACACTGAAACTTATCGGCCCAAATTCCGGGCGAAAATCCCATTGAATTCATTTGGGTTCTTTCCCTTCCAGGAAGTGTGAAGAACACGGGCTACGACAGCTTCGCTCCAGGAATTCCAGACACATTACAATCATCTTGCAATTTATCGTCTGACTCTGGATAAAACTTCCAGCTGATAATCACCAGTCCACATGAAATTACACACATCATTCCACATAAATTAGAAATACAAACACAATTCCTCAAAAATGAGAACTAAAACCACCTTTTCTTCTTACGTTTCCCTTCCACATAATTTCTAATACAAAACTAATAATAATTTCTCATTCGATGCCGTATAAAAAATTCAATTTAAAAACAGCCCTCCAGTAGTACACAAACCAACAGCTTTAACCTGTTCCACGCATCTCAAATAAATTACAGGTGTGATGTACTGGTTCAATCACAACATACCCAATCAACATTCCAATTTTGTCACCATTAACACCACAAATTCCACGGTGACATTTTGATTCATATTTCTGTGCATTACATACTTCATTTACTGATACCCAACCCACTTTGTTTCCGTTAATGAACTGTTACACAAAGAGCAGATCGAGTCCAGCCACTGACATTTACATCCTCATCCTGCTATGATATCCGTCTAAATATATACTACAATGCATCTAATCCAGCATCAAACAGTTCTAAATGTCCATAAAGGCAGTCTGAATGGTTTTGATTCTGGTGTGTGAAATACCCTATAGCAGCCATTCATCTTCATTAATCACTAGCGGAGGAGAGCAAGGTTCAAAGGGTCTTTCATGACTATCCCTAAGCTCCAAACGAGAGAGGGGGGAAAAAAAAGAAAGAAATTAATGGTGCTGCAGTAGCAGGTTCGATTTGAAAGACCATTCATGTCCTTCCGGGTTTTAAAATGGGAACATGCTTCTGATATCGAACACCACTAATTTAAATTAAAGATATAGGTCAATATATACAGACGACTGCACTTTTATGACGTGTTACTAATACTTACGTTGCCGGTGTGAAACCTGCACGAAGGATTCAGTCAAATCTACGAATACAAAGTGGAAAATAAACAGTCGTGTGAATTAGTCAGTAAAGAGCACTGCTTCAGGTTATCTAGCTATCTAGTGCCGCGCCGTATTTCTTAGAGGCACTTTCTTCAAATATAAGAGAAGATATTCTGCCCTCCTACCGTCATATATTCGCTCAAGTAACTCAGTGGCAACGATTAAAAATGTGACATCATTTTAGGGCTAACAAAAATTAAATATCTTTAAGATCCGTATCAATTTCTTAAACAATGGCATTAAAAGTACGACATTGCTGAAGTCACGATTATAATGAAATCACCTTTCGATCTCAAGGGTAATTATAAAAGCAGCATGACACACAAAAAAGCAGGTATTGCACGTTTAATTAAAATACAGTGATCTAGATTTAATATATACATACAAAGTTATAAACTATTTTATCATCTTGCAAACTGTATTTCATACAATTTTAGAGTTCTGCTTTTACGCGCATTCGCAAAATTGTGAAAAGCGACTATGAGCTTCGTTATGTCTGTTGGTATGCCCGTCCATCCGTCGGTCTGTTGGTATGCCCGTCCATCCGTCCGTCTGTTGGTATGCCCGTCCATCCGTCGGTCCGTCTGTTTGTGTGTCTGTCCGTTTGCATGAAACTCTTCGGCTCCCACTAGACGGATTTTCATGAAATTCTATATTTGAGTAATTTCGAAAACCTGTCAAGAAAATTCAAGTTTCACTAAAATCTGATATCAATAACGGGTACTGTACATGAAGGCGTATGTACATTTATAGCATCTCGCTGAATTATTCTCATGGTAAGAAGTGTTCCAGACAAAAATTAAAACACACATTTTATGTTCAATAACTTTTTTCCGAAAATCATGACGTTATTGAGAAAATGTGGGAAAATATGGTACAGCCAGACAGGTCACAAATGACGATATAATACGAGGCATGCGATTTGCATGCTGGATAACTAAGGCTACAGACACACACTCATAATATGTAATATTTATTGTTTTTTCATGGCAACAATAATTACGCGAACGCGCCTCACATTGCCTGTCTTGTCCACAATTCTTTCAAGCAAGTCTACCCGGACAAGGATCACAGCACATAAACAGGGAAATTCAGCAATCATTTCTGTTTGTTCAAATAAAAAAGAATGTGTAACTGTTACTTTGGGTTAAATACATGGTGTCTCATTAAGAAAAATAGTTACAACTATACGAATACATTTCTAACTTGATAACTTGCAGCAGCTTTATAAATTTACATTTGTCAAATGCCGAGTTGCCTGTGGCCGATTTGACAGTAACAACGAAACACAGAACACGATTTCGAAATAATATTTCCCACGCGCCAAAAACTCCGCCAAATAATCTGGATCCCACCACACTGATGAAAGAAATCAGATGTGAATAACCATCCTCGCGCAGGCACCACTGAGCCAATGAGACAACCAGTTTCAAAATTTGTATCTTGCTGGCAATGAGGGACGACACTTCATAGCGTCACCATAAGCATGGGTAAGGCATTCGAGCCTGGTTGGCAGCCAATGTAGGTATTATTGTCTTCTAGACAGTTATGGCAGCCTTGTCTTTTTGCGTGTTGTCGTGTAATAATTTTAATAGCATGCGACGAGAGAATACACACAAAAGGTGAAATTAATCATCGCCACACAAGTGGTACAACTCAACCGAATTTTAATGTATCCTGAAGTGTCGTTACAGTAGAAATTCGTTCGCACAGCGACATGACAGTGTTCATTTCAGCAAGTGTCACTTACAGTAGGCCTAAAGAAACTCAGAATTAAACCAATTTGTTATTCAGACAAGCGCGACTACACCGTTGCTATCTTACAGGATATTACAAACGGCAGAGAACTTCATCTCTAGTTTGTCCCCGAATATTCCCAGTGACATGTCTTACGATCTGACAGGACATTCTGATCGCACCGCCAGCACGGACGACAGCACTTACACAAAGCTGAACGGGCAGATCCATTGTTAATTTTATAGTCCAACACATGTAAAAACTGTGAAACCACGACGTTACGTTTTAAGTTTTTAAGATACAATTATAAACCACCTATTAATTTCTTGAATAAATTTCTGAGCGTGTGTTTTCTCGTCTTTCGTCTTTACTCTCCATTCGTTCCGTCATCTGGCAGTGACCATGAAGTTAACTGTTTTCTGGTATGCGGTAAGGATACACAGCACCACAGTTTCTAAAAAAGGAATGATACCGTCAATAAATTTGTTGGTGCAGAATGCGTCATCGTACATGGATTGGAAACAAAACTTGAATTAATTTCACACCACATTACATGGAAAAAGCCACGGTGGGAACTGCGGGAGTCAGAAAACCTGGAGAGCAGTTGGACATATAAAAGGAAAATAAATAGAATGGATGAAATATTTCCAATGAGTTTTGTATTTAGAGTCCTTACTGTCAAAACTTAAAATTGTAGGGTCATATGGTAGACACAGATTACCACTTTACGTGAAAACTCGGAACAAAATATACGTAGTTCGACGAACTGTGTAGCCATTACTGAAGTGAAAATTTCGTGTTATGCACGTGTACTCTAAAGGTATACAGCCTTTAAGTGCAAATCTCTGAATACGCTTCGATATGCTAGTCAATAAAAATGCTGCGATAAATTTTATAACCTTAACGAAGTAGACACTTTATTGTCGGACTCTGGACGTTTATGTTAGCCATGTTAGCCAGCCTCACACGGTTACTACGAAAGCCTCGCTAGTACTAGATCTGTGGGAACACTGACACAACGAGCCTGCTTACACTTTAAAAATGAAACAAGTTCTCATGTTCTGCATCTGCGATACGAAACTCGACTGGTTCCACGTGTGCATTCAAACTGTGAGTCAGCGGTTGCTGAAAAGCTCAACTCAAGAGCTTCGGCCAAACTAATATGGTTAATAAGAACCCTCCGTGTCTATTTCCTGTGTTTACGTAGTTTGCCATAATGATGATAATTATTATACATTACATAACGTCAATGTGTGGGGAACAGACATAGAACAACCTGACGATTCTAGGGACCTCCACGAAATAGCGAAAAGTGACTACGTGGTATTAGGTTCGTCACTTCCGTCTGCATATATGTCCGCACGAAACAACCTGGTTCCCACTGAAGTGACTTTCTGGAATTTTATAACTCAGTACTATTCGACACTCTGTAGAAACGATTCACGTTTCATTAAAATCTGACATTAATAAGGAATACTTTACACGAAAAACTATGTACGTTTATGATGAAACATCGGTGAATTCTTCTTAGAATGTCGTTTCAGACGAAACTTGTAGAGAAAGTCAGAACACATATTTTATGTTCAATAACTTTTTTTCCGAAAATTATGCTATTTTATGAGATAACGTGCAAAAATATGACACAGCCAGACCGGCCACATATGACAATGTGATATGGCGCATGCGCACTGCATGCTGTATAACTAAGGCTACATATACGCACTCAGAATACGTAATACTTACTGCAACAATGGTTGCGCGAAAGCAACTCTATATCACGTTATAGGCACACAGCTCGTCTTGTTTCAATTGCTTCTTCACGACAGCAACGAAACTTTTCGAGTTGTAACGATTTTTCTACCGATTTGGTTACGAGAAAAGAAAATACTGCGACATATATCAGTCGCACAAGAAATCAATCATGCACATGTCAGCTAAAACTGATGCGCGTTACAGAAAATAACATGGCCTACAACTGAGTTTATCGCCGCTAAATCAGTAGGAAGCATTCAGAAAAGGCTAAAGTTTCCTAGCAGACTGTGCTGTTTGGTAAACATGAAGCAGGACCTCTAAAATTCCCGCCATTTTTGCCATCCCACCTCCCCTTACGCAACTTCATGCTATCTTTGGCGGGTTATAGTACATACCAGCGGGTAAAATGAGGCTCTAGCTGAGGTAAGACGTGGATCCGTGACGCAGGATAGGGCATCGACCGATAAGGAACCTACGTTCTTGTTTCTCGACGATGCAGAGCCACTGAAGTGGAAGGAACTTGCGTGGGAAACGTAATGTGGTGATAATCAATACGCCAAGACCAACTAATTCTATGAGGGAGTTGCCCGGTGTCCAATACGTTTAGTATGAGGACAACTTGTGCGAATTAGTCTCGATGTATGTAATTCGACAAGAATGCTGCACACAGTTTCATGTAGCTGAAGATTCAACAGGCGGCTACATTCAACAGTGTTAAAAACTTCACACTCTTAGGAAGAGCTAAGTGATGTACCGTGTTAAGTTCACCCAAAGTGGCTACTTTAGGAAGGCTGATTGGTCTACCGAGTAAGCCTAGTGTAAGCTGCCGCAACCCGCAGCAAGGGGGCCACCATCACCACTGCCACCGCTACCCTGGGGTTGGGGGAGGCCAAGGCTTTATGCAGGATTACTTTACCACACGAAGAAAGGTCACTTCAGAACATTCCTCTCGCGTGACGTACTTCGGAGAAATCACAAGGAAAGACGGATTCCGAACGTCTCCACTCTACCATGAGACATTACTACGTTTCAGGAGACACATCGACTGAAAGGAAATAAATCCTCTAAAATGAGGAAGCAATAACCAAACCAGCAAAGGCAGAAATGAAAGATAAACTTAGCAGTCTTGTGCACATACCTCGGAAGGCAGGTGGTGTATTTATT
Source organism: Coptotermes formosanus (assembly GCA_013340265.1). Lineage (NCBI taxonomy): Eukaryota > Metazoa > Arthropoda > Insecta > Blattodea > Rhinotermitidae > Coptotermes > Coptotermes formosanus. The sequence goes on along the minus strand of BLKM01011269.1, from coordinate 878,078 downwards.
TGCGGTGTTCCTCAGTGACGGGACTAGTGTTCGGACACTGCTTTAAAATGGAATACAACCGCTATTTAGACGCTTTTCTTAAGAGCTACTTACGCTGATTCGAGAAGTGGCCGCATCACCGACTCTCCTGCATCTTACGACGTTTTCCTCACCCGCAATATGTCAATGCTGAGACAGGCTATAACCCCAAATGAGATATAAAGGCCCACCTCACAGTTCTTTATTTGCCGGATCATTGCGCTGAAACCTGTACAAGCTCAGTAGTAGTTGAATAATCTAGCATTAATAACGAGAAAAATTATTTAATTAAATTCTTATTTATTTACGTTTCGTTTCGTAGGCCTTACCTCTTCTACCTACTCACAGTAGGTGTCGAGGTTCTTTATTTTCATTTGATGACACTCAGACACACACCACATTCGGTAGGACTCCTCTGGACGCGGGATCGGCCCGTCGCAGAGACCTCTATCTGACAACACAAACACTCACAAAAGACAAACATCCATGACCCCGATGGGATTCGAATCCACGATCCCAGCAAGCGCTCGGCCGCAGACCTACGTCTTAGAACGCGCGGCCACTGGGATCGGCATTTTGTCACGTTCTTTCTGAAAAGCCTAATGAAAATACAAAGCCAACACTAACATGTAAACATGCGGCTATACTAAAAGCAAACAAGAGGCACAAGCATGAAAATGCAAGAGAAAACAATGCAAGACTATTCAGTAATCATGACAATAATAGTAAAACGTCAAATTTAAACATCTGCCTGAACCAGTGACGGCCGAAATCTCGGGCACAACTTTGCTTTGCACAAAGCAAGTGGTGTACACATTTCCTGATATAAACAGAACATTATTATGCACATTCATTAAGTTTACGGTAAGTCAGTACCTGAGATAAGTGTAGTCATACGATTAGGCTGTCTCCCTTCTCGGGCGCGTCACCTGAGATAAGCTTCTGCATTGTAAGCGGAGCCATCTTAGTACAGACGCTCACAAAGAAAACTTATAAAAATAGTTAACATTAAACAGTGAAACGGTTAAGATGATGGGGCGCTTCTTTCTTGAAAAACACATCTGTGCCTCCGTGAACTTGCGGGAGCAGACTCCTCCGAGACACGATTGTACTATCAATAAACAGCACCCGCTGTAACAGATCGCAGATATGCAAGTCGCTGTACTGGTGTGAGTATCAATATTGTTGAGTTGGTGCTGCAACTGCCTTATTCCATCCACACACTGATGCAGTTTTTATGAGCTGCTGATGCAAGTCCCTCACTGTTGCATCTGGCTGTCTATACAGCGTTGGCGAGTTCGACCTGCAAATTCCTGACCCTTACATCTGTAGGCCGGATCATCGGCCACCCTGACTGAGGATTTCGTGGTTCTCCTCCGTCTCACCAAACAAATTCTCGGACAGTACGTCCAGTAGGTCACATCCGCCTCCTTCTAAATACCACTCGTCCTACCACTCGACACCACGTAGTCTGAATCACTGACAGCCACATAAAACAAACCAACGTTGACTCCTGAGGGTGAAGACCGCCGGAAACAAGAATAAAAGTCGCAATGCGTTAGCTAGAATGGGGTTCATACAATTTAGAGAACACGTCAAGACGTGAGTGGATGGTTCTAAACATGGATCTCAGGCGTTGCCCGCAGAAATAAAATGAAATTTAATTACAGTAATGTGTTGACAGAGAAGGCAGTCAGGTAAATACCTAGTTACACAAACCAGTTAGCAGGAAAGCTAAAGTATAAAGGCTTAAACAGCAGTTCTTTGCTTGTGGTTCACGACCCCCTTGGAAGTACACGAACGTCTCCAATTGTTCGTTTGAAGAACAACTAGTAAAGGCAGACCATTTGAATCTCAACGTTCCTTCAAGATAGGTGAAACTTAAATCATTGTACCGATGGAGGTTCACAATCTGCCTTAGAAAATCAGATACATTTTCTTCTGATCCCTTAGTAGTGCACAATTCAGTCCGACCTTACTGATACAGAATACTGTGAAAGATTTCCAAGATTGGAGTTATAAGTGGGGAAGGATTTCAAAGAAAGTGACTTTCCTATCTTATTTCCATGCGCTACTGTCTGGTTCAGTACTGAGAATGATGCTACTATTATCTGTCTCAATACTGAAGCCGGATGGTTACTGAGTGGCAGAACGGAAAATCGTACTGGTTCTGATACGCTTGTGGGTAAAGTGGGGTAAGCTGCCAACAGCCAGAACACAGGTTCTAAGGCTTTTGTTGGTAAAGATTAAGGCCTTGCAAGTGACTAAGCAGCAGTTACAGCAAAAGCTAAGTGAAGTACGGCATACCTTTTGTACAAGACTTAGACACGCCATGTGGCCTATATACTGTACGTTGTACATAGTCTAACAGCACTGTAAATATGAACATAGACTAATATGAAGTATGAATGAATATTAATATGCAGACTAACAAAGACTTGCGGAAACGGCCAGACCCGCACTCTGTCACACCGTTCGCCCCAAAACTTACAGACAGCAATATTTAGCACGCAGGCTAAGATCTGGTCACGTGCCCCACGAGGAGCCGACAATATGACTGACTGACTGACTGATTGACTGATTGACTGGAATTCGTAATGTGACTTTGACTTAGGCTCGAGACGTTTAACAAAGAGCTCATAAAAATTCCTGACCCTATGAAAAATGAAACAAGAGCAGCATGAAAACAATGCATAACAAGGAACGCGTTACACAACCTACATTATTACACTTGTGCAGCATAAGTCTTATGTCTGCAGCCGCTCGATTGGTTGAATCGCGGGTTTGAATCACACTGAGGGCATGGATTTTCGTAGCTTATGTTTGTAGTGTGTTGTGCACGTAGCGGCCTCTGCGACAGGCTGATCACTCACTCAGAGGAGTCCTATCGGATGTGCGTTTGTCTAATTGCGTGTGATCTAGAAACCTCAGCACTGAGGCGACAAAGACCCAATTTGAGCCGACGCGCCACGGAAAATAAAAAGTATTACGCTTACCGAAATAAGGGTGATATATAAATCGCAAAACATCACAGCAACAAGGCGCTTGGACAAACTCGGCCTACATGAGAGAATAATGTTACAGTTGACCTTCAGGTTGTGTGTAGATATGAGTTAGTTGCAAATGTCTCAAGACAAGTTCCAAGATTCTGTGAACGTGATGATGAACAAGGATTTTATTATACCACGTGAATAACTATCCACGTTCGAAAGGAGACCTTGCAACAAGAAGTTATAAGTTGGTAAATGACGTGTTGCAGAGTTTTGGCAGTGCTGGTCTACCAGGCCCAGCCGCTTACTTTTGTTAGGTTCGTGAAGCTTAAATCTCTCAACTCCTGGAAATGATACCGGCCAATTTTTATATACGAGAAGAAATATCCTAGTATACCAGATATTCCAGCGTGTTATGTAAATCAAGGATCTTTGCCAGTACGCTGCACACCAAGTTCCACACTCTGTCGTGACAAGCGCAGGGACTAAAATGAATGGGTATAGAATAATAAACTCAAATACGGATTCCAGTAACATTACAGATACAATGTACTTAAATTTATTTCTCGAAAAGAAAGAAATTACAGAACACGGATGCACTCTTCTTTGCTGGAACAATGTCCGAACCACTATAGTCTCAATCATTTACTGCGAAACGTCGGCATGCGCAAAATACAGCCTGCAAAAATTTGAGTATGATCCGCTGTCATGTAACTATATTTTCTCACACATGTGCTCCCAACACAAAAGTTGTATAACTTAATCGAGAATACGATTAAATACATAAGGACCGAAACTGTGACGGAAATATATTTTGGTCCCTTGAAAATACACGGCATACTTAGAATTCGTTTGTTTATCGAACTATCTAAAAGTGCGCACAAGAAATTCGAGTGGAGCCTCGCTTAATTCAGTTTAATATCCATTGAAGACTTTGAAATTTCCAGTTAGAGTTTACGATTTTTCCTCCGAATTCACAATTAATAAGGTTATTCTTAATCTTATGTATTTTCAGTGTGTGGCGAATATAAAGTTATATGCTCAAATATTTTCAGGCAATAAGCGCCATAAAATACGAGTCACAAACCACTGTTTCGGGTATCACGTCTGTGTCCATCATCATGGTTAATGCAGGGACCGCATGTAACATCGCACTGCATTTATTCGGAACAAAAGATTCATCACACATACACACAGAACAGTCACTGCGAATAAGTGACAGCTATCAACCAGTTCTTAAATGACACACTTTTTCGCTACACTTTCCTGCTTCCTGTCATTTTTAAATCGCCTGATTCGATCCTACAGTGGAATTACTCGTAACGATCCGCCTCTCAAAAAAAAGTGCCGCGTCGACACCACTTAAAAATTATACCGTCAGCAGTACCTTCCCAAAATATAAAAATCGGAAAACGTGAAATACAAACAATCGGGTGCCCTTCAATGTATCCGTTCCTAACATAAAAATTAGCTTGTCTAAGTGTTATTTTAACTGGGTTTCTCCAAGAAGGGAGATAAGTAAATTTCGGGTTCAATAAAATAATGGAATTTAGTCACTGGCTGAGTGAATATTAACCGCCAAATGTGTGTTGTAATCACGGGTTACACACCGTTCGTGGGATTTCACATGATAAGAAACTCATTAAAACTTAGTAGTATTTCGGAACCCAAACCTTCTTGAATTAAGCAACAGTAATAGCCATTTCCGTTACGCCTTCTTCCACTCACTGTCGTCATTAACCCCACATGTAGATTACAGTTTTTGAATACTTGAACATGCTATTAAATAACTGGCAAGTGTTACTGTGGAAAACGTACAACCTTCAGAGGACTAGAATTTCATTTCGGGTAAGAAGACTGTATATAATGCTTAGAATAGAAAATGTCTTCTATGAAGTTTGGTGTGCTGTTGAACTTAAAAAATTTTAATTATCAAACTTAACGTCCTTCTTTCGTCCTGTTTAAACCCTGAGTCGCTACATCTGCCCGAGATATGTACAAGAACACGCACTACAAAAGCCAGTCTCTCAGGCACATGATTTTCAATTCAGCTCATGGTCCAACAAAAACACGAGGCAAATTGTGTTTTGGGAATATTAAAGAGCTTATGCAAATTTCTTCTTGGCCATCAACACAAAATTCCGACGGCCGGAATGTAAATATGAGTTACTTTGTAATATCCCGCACTTATTTTTTAACAAAAAATGCTTGGTATTTGTCGGATATGATTTTCCTGCTTAACGTGGCAACTGAAAGGGCTAACACAGTGCTACCGATGGACATTTAATTTCACAGAAACCGACTCAAAAACAAAGGCATCAGAATCAAGAATGTCCTAAACTTTAAAGGAGAATCATAACGTACTTTTCCCTCGAAGAGTTAAGGACTGAACTCTTGATGTGTGCTATATTTATACAGGCATTTCCAAGAGAAAGTCCCGAATATTTTATCCTGTGTTTCATGTCATCACTCCAATGTAAATCTCGACACAACCCAAAACACACACACACACACACACACACACACACACACACACACACACACACACACACACACACACACACACACAGCTTTTATTTGACCAAGAGTCGGTACGATGAGGGCAGAGGTACTTTTTTACACATAAAAATTAAAAGCATGGGGAACGGCCTTTGATAATAAAGAACAAAGTGAAAAAACGGTTTAATTTTCGTTTGCTGCTGACTAAACTGTGCAGCATGAGTGGCTAAGGTTGTTTAAAGGACTCAGCATGAGGTACGAGCATATAAAAAACTTTAGTGGCGACAGAGATGAGAGCGGGGAAAGGCATCTAGCGTGGTCACTTATTGGCAGCGCAGGAGTCATGTGCGAATAAGGTAACAAAACGAACGAATGACTGAATGAAGAAAGAACTGAGAGAAAGAGAAATGACGAAATAATAGACGAAATCAACAGGAAATCGAGAACAAAAAGAGACACGAACACTGACCTGATGAACGAAAGGAACAAAGTTTCCTATAAAGAGGTAACTAGCTAACTAACCCAATGAGCATAGTCTTTCTTGAGAAGTTCCTCAGCTAGTCAAGGCTTTACCACCATTTTACTGAACGCAAAAATTCAATAACCTGTTACAACAAACTGCCACATGTCCCAAACCTGATCCAGACAAAGGCAGTCCACGTCCACCCAATCTCACGTCATAAGATATGTTTTAAACAAGTGGTCTCTTTCCTTCACAGAGAAGGAAAGAGAGACGTAAGAATGAAAGATTGAAGAAGCTGAGTGAATGTGGAAGAAGGAATTAGAAAAGAAGAAAAGGAAGACAAAAGGCAGAAAAGGAGAAAGCTTGAATGAATAAACGAACGAGAAAGAAGTGGCAATGAATGGAGAAAGTTTGAAAGAATGACTGAGTGGATGCACCAAACGGAAAGAAGTACCTAAAGCCATAAAAGTGATAAGAAAAAGGGGAAAAAAGGGAAAAAAGGGAGCCAGAAATCGAGAAAGTAAGCTACAGAGTAAAGGCAAGAAAGGCAGGTACATATACTGCGACAGTAGCAACGTACTGCGTCGACAGGAAGTAAAGTCGGAAAGCGCAGAGAAATAACGAAGGAAAGACAACATAATGGAATCACGTAGCAGGATGCTGAGATTGGCAGAGAGAGCACAGTGCCACTGACGCAACTAAGAGGAATGAGACACTTACAATACACCCGAGCCGAGTTTTCAAGCAACAAGCAAACTCTGACAGACGTCCTTTCCCTCCCTGAGGACTACCGCCACCTAGCCTTTTACCTCCTACCTATCCTAGGATTCTCTTTGTGAAACTGCTGAAGCTTGGTCTATCCAAACAGACATCTAGAATGGCAGATGTACCCAGACTACGCGTTTCACATAAGTAATCAAACACCTAGCAAAGGATGAACTGTTACAGGAACCGGGTGGCACGCAAGAATTCGTTATGTAGAAAAGGGTTACAGCTACATGGGAATATGGCCTGCATCATGGAACTACCATAACCGTAGAGCAGAGTTCAGTCCAATATAATTGTCACACATAACTGGTAGACGAAATGCTATCTTCCTACCAGATTTTCAGAAAATAAAGCCGTAGGTATGTACTGCATATTTCCCCCCCCCCCCACACACACAGACACACACACACGACATTTGCTGCTCATCCATCCTCCTTGACTTAATAAGGTAAAAGTAAAGTTCACCCTACCACAGGTCATGAAGGCCCACAGAAGGAGTAGGGGTATAGCCCAACTCTGGCTTTAAACTCGGCGCTACATAAGGGTGGGTGGTTAACGCTACGTCCCGGCCGCTTTACCCCAGGGAATAATCCGGTACCCATTGTATAGGATGCTGGCTGGGCCCCAGGGCTGGTGTGGACGGGTGCGGAAAGTCTCGCCCCCACACGAATTCGATCCCCGGGCCTTTCAGCTGGTAGCGAGTCGCTATACCGACTACACTATCCCGGCCCAGCGTTAACTTTATGCATCTACTAATTGGCGAAGAGGAGAGACTGAAAACTTGCAGCTCATGAAACAAATGTTGCGACACGCATTAACAGGTTCTGCAAAAGTATGACATCAAAACAAAGATCTCATTGCCTTCGAATCACCATTCCAACTTTCTACTCATTAAATCCTTTATTTGATTCTAAAAAGTATTTCTATGCTTTGCTTCACAATATAAGAGCTCTCTATTGTCTTAATTGTAACAGATCCTAGTCCCATTAAGGAAAATACCTATCACGCCCATTAAAACGCTGTGGATTAAAAACTATGAAGTTTGGGGACAAGAAGAGTTTAAGTTTCTAGACTTCTCCACATCTTCCCTTTTTGTGATTTTGATTATGATTAATGACTAGAGAAAGTGAGCTGTTTACACTTCATGAAGCATTCTGTTATGCTGTTTAAAAATGATTTCTTCTTCACAATGTTTCCAATACTAAAGCGAGCGGAAATTCACTGCGAAAGGAAGCGAGAGTTTTTCGTCTTCTTCCGTCATTAGTCATATGACTTTCTCTTTGTCTCAAAACTTCGCTCAGCACAAAACGTGCATGCAGCAATTATTGTTGTGTTACCAATAATTTTGACGAGGAAAGAAGGCAGTTTCCCTCGCATACTCACAGAATCTTACATTTCTTTCTGAAACACGTAACTGATTAAGGTTCATCTCACAGGTGCAAAGCCTACTTATCAGTAAAAACTGATATAATTTCAGATAAGACATTTCACCGTCTGAAATCAGACGGTTTATTGTCGTCTCTACAAAACCCCTATTTGGACCCTAGTGTGATCGACGTCAACCAGCACACAGACATGAAAACTTCCGAAACCAAGCTACACCTGTGCAAGCTATGGGGGCATATGAGAGAATGAAGGTATGGCTCCATTCATTCTTAAACTCTGCACATGGAGTTAGTAATCAAATTCATGGCCGGAAGGTTTTGATTTTGGGGGGATTTTCTCTGCGGCCTATATCAGATACGCAGTAGATAAAAAGTGGTAAAAAAAGTAAAAATGGTACAGCCTTGCAAAAACATTGAACGTTGCAGTATGGTGCTTAGAACTACTGATACATATCTGGGAGGTTCCAGATTCGAATCTCGGCGCTGATGCCAGCTCCCCTGACAATATTTTTCGTTGAAAGCCTTGTGTCCGTCCACGTGAATGTTGTAAAAGGGATAACAATCAAAAGAACAGGTTTCATCCAGCTACCCTTTCTGTGACAGCACTGCAGATAAACATGTGTAAATTAGAGGACACTCTAACAAATTTACACACGCATGAGTGTCGTTAACCCTTCCTGTGTTAATAAATTATTTAAACATGTTTTTAATATATTTCTTGGCATACAATTCTGTTACTGGAAAGTCACAAATAGCTGACGTTCACGTTTAGTACTAGCGGAAACGCGTCAATGGACTGCTGAATACGGCATAGGACTGAATTCAAAGCAGAAGGGTTTGTGTTTTGAACGAGATAGCTCATGGGTAGAATAAACTAGGTTAGACAAAAGATGGATAAAAACTGCGAGGAAAAGTATACGTCGTAAAGAACTGCCTAGGAAAGACAATTTTATGCTTGAGAGGGCGTCCTCTCACGTGCATTTCCACTTGTTGGCTGACAGTTACTGTGGTTGTCTGTTACTTACAGTCCCCTGTGGCCCGCGGTGGAGATGCTCCCTTCACAGGGCTGTCAAAAGCAGTCTTGTCTGCCCTGCGGCTAGCTTTCCTTTTGTCTTTAACTCTCTTTGTTATATTCAACCAGTCTCCTTACATGCTTTTGTTCTACCTTCGTGAACAATTGTCTTGCCAGGTCAGTTCACCGTAAAGGAAATGACATAGTTAAGCGCACGTAAGAAGGCAGGATTATGCCATAGTGATTAAGGAATAGAACAAGTTATAAATTATTCAAATTCAGTGACGTGCAACATTTTAAGATTAAATCTTGTCAGTTACGTAAAAAACTTTATTACAGCCATCTTTTTCAAAAACTGTATAATGCTTCAGAAATTTGTCGCTTTGTGTAAACCCAGGAGGCGTTGCCGCCTTTACAGAAGCCCACGATGAAAGTCTACCTCGACCCAGTTGAATCTAACCTTTTAAGCTACACATTTGGACTCCGTCCGTTCCCCTACTTCTCTAACGTTAAAGCCACAACGTTTCCGAAATTGATTCTATTTCCGTCTTGATTTAAAGAGGGCGTGAAGACATCTTCATATCTTCTTAACTTGATTAGAGAAATAGAATCTATTTCTGTAGCACAGAGGTTAAATATACCGAAACTACGAAGATGGGGAAAGATCAAATAAGGAGCCTCAAACGCTGTGTTAAACAGTCATCAGGTACCTTCAGAATGACTCAAATCTCTTTCAAAACTTACACCTTTAAGTTCACTAAATAAATTTTAATATTATCCTATGTATTATTTTAATGGAGTACTGAATTTTGTAGAGTAGCGCCCAGTATTCGTGGCTTCTCAGTATGGAACGTTCTTCATATCACTTTTCTAAAACCACAAAATGTCACCTTACGTAATACCTTACGTGATCCGCTATTTATTCTACCAAAATTTAAGTCCATAAAGCGGCAGGGAACAGCACACTTGTGAATGAGTGCAAAAGCCAGCTATATCGCATTCGATTTTACATTCAGTACTCCTTGTATGAGTACGTCACAATGTATTACCAATTTAAGGCACGACGCGAACATTTTGTGGCTTAAATTCTTCATTAACCGCAGCCGCTGCTGGTGAATGCAGTATTACCGAAGTCTCCACCACTGCAGCAGCGTTAAATAATTAAATTTGCCTAACAGCCTAATTTATAAAACAATTACTGCACGGTACAGGGTATTTCTCAAACGACTGTCTTTCGTAATATGACGCAATAAATAGATTAGTAACTTGTACAACGGAGCAGTTGTTACTGCAGCTATAATAGGCGGTTGAATGGAATAGGACAAGGTAATTAATGGTGAATACGTAAGGATCTGGAAGGCGACTATTTTGGTCTGCGTGCAGATACTAACTACCCCGTTGACAGTCTGTATGGGAAGGGGGACAGTGAGAAAGACAGACAGAGAGAGACAGAGAGAGAACAACACCTCAGATATTGTAGCCACTAACACAGCCTAGAACCGGGCCGGTAGCCTTGCTCTCGAATACACACGCTACAGAGACTCTACGCGTTAAAGAGCTGTCACGTCAGTGCCATTAGATTAATACACTTTTTTTTAAAGAACCGTCGCGTGGATTACTTACCGAGGCACTTCAAGACAATTTATATCCCCACACACCATTTTTCTTAGATTAATTTTAATATTATCCTTCCCAAGATGACTAAGTCTCCCTCCTAATACATGCCAAGAAGTTTGCCGGTAAAACAACTCTATTGACTTCAGGTTCTTCCACTGCGTTCTGCACATTCTCAATGCCGCAGTAACTACTGTGGTAGTTAGACAAGGCTACCTACCATGAGATTTCTTATTACCTTTATTCATAACAATATTACTTCATCTTACCCAGGTCCCAATCCAAATTAAATAAATCTTTTTTTCTTTCTTAGTCCTTCCCTCCTCTACCTTCTTACAGCAGGTGTCGAGGGTTTTTGTAATTTTCGTTTGATCACACTCAAACACACACCACAGTCGGTAGGACTCCTCTGGACGAGAGATCGGCCCGTCGAGGAGACCTCTACCTGACGACACAAACACTGTACAGGATAAACATCCATGACCCCGGTGGGATTCGAACCCACGATCCCAGCAAGCGCTCGGCCGCAGACCTACGCCTTAGACCGCGCGGCCACTGGGATCGGTTTAAATAAATCTGTTTATCCCTAATACATCTGCAGCTACTGCCGCTCTTCACGACTGAGAGTATGGTGGTCACTGAACCCCCAGCAGCACCACAGTCTTCTCCATGAGTCGCTCGACGCGAGATGGCATTTGAAGATTTATTCACGTACAAGCCACTGTGCAAACACAGGACGCAAAGAAGGTAAAACAATCCCTACAGAGGCCTGGACAGGCCCTGAGGGTTCCAGGAAGTTGAGGCTTCCAGAATTTCTAGACAATCGGCACATGAAGGCGGTAAGCTTGTCAGCCCTACGCACCGGCCCCCTATGCCCCCCCCCCCCCCCCAAAGGAAAGATAGCTGGCACCCATTTCTGTTAGAGGCTGAATCGACCCCAGGGCCACAGTGCGGCCGAAAGGATTATGTCAATGAACAGGAGGCAAAAAGGCAAATGATATTTGTGTCTGACACAATGTGGCCACAACAACAAAGAAACAATTACGCTGTCCTGCCAGTCACCCAACACCTTTTAGACCAACAGAGCATCATGCATGCGAGGTTCTGTACCAGTGTTTACCAAACCCTCTTTCCACGGAAGTACCCTGCCTATGAAAATGTTTACAGAAGAGGAGAGCGCAATTCAATTACCGCTACATTATGTTCAAGAACATTTACGTACAAAAAGATTATATAAAATAGACACATGTGTGTGTGTGTGTGTGTGTGTGTGTGTGTGTGTGTGTGTGTGATGCATTTTTCTTCTACTGGACGAAGATTACTCCAGTACTCCCAATTGCCGGACAAAAATTCCCGCGCTATTTAAAGGGACATTTGGAATCCTTCGCGGTAGTTCACTATTTGTACTATTTATTCCACGATTCCTTGCAGAACCCCTAACGATTTTCTGCGGGACCCTATTTACGAACACTGGTCTAAGTACAAGTACAAACATACGCAGTTTTGAGAAAAAAATGATTTCAGGTATGGTAAGGTGAAGTTGTTCGCGTGGTTAATGAATTATTGTACAGTGAAGACGTATGGGGAATTCAGATACAGTTCTAAACATTCTGTATCACAGCATGAGATGCAGCTCAGCGTCTTCACCTTCCCGTCTGTTTGCACCATTAAGAACTCCCAGTCTGTAAACAGCTCTGGTGAAGGGAAAGGTCTCCGCTGCTGCCAACAATCGATCTCTCGTCTTACAGCTCCTACCCACTGACTAGACCAACTGCGCTCTCTCGGATCAAAGGTGAAGCAAATAAGGTTTGTATTTGATAGAGCGTGGTTATATAATAATAAAGTGCTCCACGTTGTACCGCAGTAATGTGTTCTGTATGGTTGCGCATACCACTAGGAACCACAAAGGCGTTTATGAAGCAACAGAGGGAGAATTTTCATAGGGAAAAAAAAGGAGGGGCTTTGAAAATCTGGTTCTTTTCTGTAGTCGCAATCACCGTAATCGGTGTGAAAAACACTGCGCTGTTCTGTCACAGACATTATACTCAGCATGTTGCCAGCCCTCCCCTTGCAACAAACTAGACACGAAACATTTTGTTTAGTCCTATTTCTGTTAACATATTTCATACTACATCCTGCAATTCACTTCACTCTTTATGAATTACGCATTTATCTTAATACGTTGTATAAATTGTGTTAGTTACATAATTTCGGGTGATAGAGCGAATATAAAGTATAAAAACATACAGAATGGAAAAAAGATAGAGAAAAACAGAACTAAGAAATGAAGGAAGGAAGGAAAGAAGGAAGGAAGGAAGGAAGAAAGAAAGAAGGAAATAAAGAAAGAAAGAAAGGAAGGAAGGAAGGAAGGAAGAAAGAAAGGAAGAAAGGAAGAAAGAAAGAAAGGAAGGAAGAAAGAAAGGAAGAAAGAAAGAAAGAAAGAAAGGAAGGAAGGAAGGAAGGAAGGAAGAAAGAAAGAAAGAAAGAAAGAAAGAAAGAACGAAAGAAAGAATTAACGAAGTTAAGAAAGGAAGAAAGAAATTGAAATGTGTCATCGACAGAGAACAAAACGGAGGTTGCTTTATCCTTGCAAAGACAGAGAGATGAACAACCAGGCGGCCCCGCTGAGTCGCAGAAGCAAACTGACTACTAGCGTTCACTCATCAATCTCCACCTCCACAGGACAAGTTCTATTGGAACAGCTGGTCAAGATAGTCCATGCCTTTATGAAAGTCGGAATATTGAATTCTGTCACAGTCAGTTATATCTAGTCCACAAATTCACATCCTATTTATCTAAGTTCTATTTAAATGTTATCCCCCAGCATGCATAAGTCATCTGACTGTCTTCTTTGCCTCTTTCCAACGTACACTTCATACCGCACTTTTCATTTGCCCCTTTTCATCCTTCCTGATTTAATAATCCTAACAGGATTAAGTAAAAAGTTAAGTATTATAATTATCTTTTACCTTTACACAAAGGTCACCGCGACCAATGCCAAAGCCTGCCATGCGATAAGCTCGTGCACCAAGTCCAGGAATCTCCTCCCCAGAACTGTAGCTGACAGACTCTCGTGTTATTTAATAACGCCGCTTCAATAGAACAATAAACTTAGTGGTAACTACACACGAAGGACAATCATGAACGAAGCCTGTGTAAGTACTCTGAAGGGGGAGTCGCAGCATATTTTATTATTCAGCAACGGCTGAGAGAAATCTGCACAAAGTTATACGGTAATCAGAGATACAAATTGCTATCACTCAAGAGAAGTTTAGAACCTTTCTAGGATCCACCTTCGCACCATCCGTTTGGGTTTTGAGGTTCTTACGACAGCGACTATGAAGATTAACGTCTTCGTCGGTACGACGCGGGGCATTCTGGTTGAAATGTCGCCGTCCGCCGTGGATCTTCACTGCACCAACAAGCAACAAGACAGATGTTCTGACTTTCTACCTTAAACTTCTACAGATGCAAAGAGAAATCGGTAGCACGGTCTAGTTCTGATTTGGCAAGAAGAGGGCTCCCTTCAGGGTCTTACCAGGCATACACAATGCCGATTTCTTCAGGTGAACCTTGTTAAGGGAAACGCATCACTTCTCACTATTTTGATTTACTCGGAATTTCGTGAAGATTATTTCTACACTCATAAATACACATAAAGGAAATCTGACACATCATGTCGTCATTCACTGCCTCCTTCAGATTCCCTTCCTGCCCGGGACACAGAATGCCGGTTTTGTCAGGTGAACCTTGTTAAGGAAAATGCATCACTTCTCACTACTTTGATTTACTCGGAATTTCGTGAAGATTATTTCTACACTCATAAATACACACAAAGGAAATCTGACACATCATGTCGTCATTCACTGTCTCCTTCAGATTCCCTTCATGCCCGTCTTCTATTTCCCTGAAATCTGTCTTCTCTACTGTCGGAATTCTGGATACCTCTCTGAACTTTCACCCATCTCGTCATCCAGGGTGACGCCTTAGACAAATGTTTGACTCCTGTGATTGGTCAGGCTGCGAAACAGGTTCTACTTTCGTTGGCTGACCAATTTTTATGAAACGTTATCTAATTCTTATTGGTAAAACTTAATTACGTATTCCGTGGGTACAAAAGCCCAAACAAAGTATAGCCGAAAAGTCATGCATATCTGGGTTCAGACGTTAAAAACAGAAATTTGTAAACGCGAAACTTAAATGCGGAACGGAACGTCCAAATATCGTGTTTCATGCACAAACGTCATAAACGTCACAAACTGAGAGAAACTGATGACATTCAAGATCGGGGTTTTCTATTCCGTCGAGGGTGAGGATCTCTATATAACAGGACTTGTGTTCCTCGCACGGTAAAACAAAGAATGCAGAATATATCTCTCCTGTACTATGCGGAGGGATGGTCCGACTGGGTCTCGAACCCGATCAGTGTTCGGCTAGAATATATCGACGTTTCGGGGCTGCCGCCAGTCAGGGCACAAGAATCAATAATTCACTTATTCCACCTTGAAAAAGGAGGCAGAAAGCTTCTCCCAAAAGTCGGTACATTTCTACAAGTCCACAAGATGCCACACCCGAGGTGATGGCAACCTGCTTGTTATCCCCCTACCTCCTCCTTATTCGCCTACATATATCCTTCCAAAGAAGCCTTCCTACGCACTGAACGCATGCATGTGTCTGTATCGTCTCTTCGTCTAAAGCAACTTGAACACTGGTTACAGTGTTAGCGTGAACAAACTACTTAATGTTACACATAAGAAATTTTTGAAAACACGGCCCGCCAAAATTATACTTTGTACCAATAACATATTCACGCAGTTTGATTTTCTGTTATATTATTTAGTGTCAGCTTTAGTTCGCCCCCCCCCCACACACACACACACACAGCATAAAGAAAGCACGAAATTAAAAGTAAAAAAATCAAATTTAATTTGTGACGCGAATATAAGTTATTGTGTATGTTAAGGCGGCAGAACAGACTTTTGTGGTGAAAATCATTTTTTTAAATTTCAGATGTCCATGTCCGTTTAGGGTGGTTGGTATTGCATATGATTGCATCATTGACCATTGAAGCGCGCGTCAGGATGCTGGACACACCCTGAGCGCGTGATGTAGCTGCAAGCGTGGGCATGCGACACTGAGTTATACCTGTGTACAGTTAGGACGTGTTGCGGCACAAGGCCAACAACCACAACGAGTGGTTGTCCTAAACCACATTAACAGTGACATGACATTAAGTGTAGTCACAAGAACAATTAACTAAGTGTAACAGCACTCTGAGTTAGACATTTGTCGCGTGTAGACGTGCGGCTGTGTCGTCAACAAAACATTCGTGGTTGCACTAAAACACAGAACTGTCATAAAACTACTCGTGGTTGTACTAAACCACAAGGACCATAAGGGCAAGTGGTGGTTTTTCTGAACACCAATAACACTTGTATATAATTGCTGGAACAGTGAATTTAATTAAGTGTATCAAAGACAAAGAATAGTACACGGAAGGTTGATTGGTGTATTTGTGATCAGTGTAAATAAACCCAAAGAATTAACGTTTAGTTACATTAATATCAGAAATTAAATTTACAAACCTGCGGCATTTTTAGTCATTCATGCTTGTAGAAGCATCAAGTGTTTCTGTGGATGATGGCATGTTGGTCAAGACCTCATTAGTTACCCCAAGCAGGTTGGGCGCCAACAGTGTATGTACGTAGAATACAGTTTTGCAATTTAACTTTTCTGTTGTTTGTAATTTATTTAACGACGCCGTCACAAACTCACAGTCTATAGCCTCTAGTGTTAACTTGATTAACGAATTATGAGTTGGAAATGCTGTGTGAGAAAGCAGTAATGGCCTGTTTCGAAGCCTGTTTCCGGAATATGCCTGGAGGTTCTCAGAAAAGCTGCAAAAACCTTATCAAAACAGACGGTGTCTGGGCAGAAATTTTCATCGGGCAATTCCCGCCAACTCTCCCCGAATAAAAGTAACAAACGTTACTTCCTGAACCCATCTGCTAGGCGCGCTTTTAAGTTACTGTACTTACAAGCGACTATGATAAAGCAAACGGAGGACTAATTGAAGTTCCGTTCAGTGATTATCACAACACCTTCAGACCCCAAGCACAATATATGAGCTGCGTTCAAATTAATCGTTTTCAGTGTTACTTTTGTTAGCATTTCAGTAAAGTGTACTTAATCAATGTTGCTTAACAATTCCTTCAACGACGGACCTTTTCGCGAGAATTCTCGGCCTGCGATTGTTTCGCATGACCTGTCCTATAAGGAGCAAAACATATTCAACACCACTACAGATTTCTGCACCTTTCTTACTAGTAATTATCACAAAATAGTCTGCCGAAACTTGAAATTCTCTGCTTGATATTTAAGGTCTGCATCATCAACCTGTACAAGCTTACATCTACGACGCCAAGTTTGAAAGGAAGTTATCTCGCAACTAGATTTAATACACACCCGTAGGTCTCCTTTTTTTAAAGAATTGTGTACAAAATAGAGCTGCAATACGCAGAACTTTCCTCTTATTCTGTTTCTTTTTTCTTACCTTCTTATACTTTCATTTAAACTCGTGCCATTCCAGTTCTGAAAGCCTGAGAGAGCAGCGATCCGGGAGATGGAATCATGTTGAAGAAGAGGGACCATTCCGTATCTTCTGAGGCGTGAAAATAAAACGGAAGAGGAAACGAGAGTAAAAGGAGAGGGGGGGGGGGGGCAAGGGGATGGAAAGGAAGTTTCGAGACACTTGCCAACCAGACTTGACCCGTGAAAACGTCGTCTCCAGAGCAGTGGACAAGCGAACTGAGCGCTGTCACATTACCCGAGTGGCACAGTCTCCCCCTAGCAGCTCGAGGATCAGACTATGTCCCGAACGTATTATATTTTAGTTGCAATGTATTTTATCTCGTTATTTATTATGGTTTATTTAACCGATCCCAGTGGCCGCGCGGTCTAAGGTATGGGTCTACAGCCGCTCGCTTGCTGGGATTGCCGATTCGAATCCCACCGGGGATACGGATGTCTGTCTCTTGTAAGTGCTGTGTGTTGTCAGGTAGAGGTCTCAGAGTCGAGTGTGGTCCGTCTGAGTGTGATCATGAAGCCGCGATAATGAGCAGCCCTGGGCCCGTTAGGGGCTGTTGCGCCACTGGAAACGAAAAATTCATGGTTTATTTAACAGCTCCTTCAATAGCGTCACATGTAAAATCACTAGTAAATCATCAATTCGAAGCTGTAAGGATGGAAGAATTCTGTACCTAACTTGACGTATTGCCCCCCAGTTTTCATAGAACAGCGCTCTCACATCATCCATTCTGCGATGCGTTTTTGGTTTTGAAGAAACCTGAAAGATGGCCAAACCAACAAACAGAACGTCTATCGACGACAGTGGAGCACGGCCTAGTCGAAATGTGTTCGTTGGTTTGTAGTGTGTTTATACTAACGACACTTTCGACAACATCTTTGGGTTCTCCCTGGTAGATCAGTACCAAAGTTTCACACAACACATGGTTTGTTAACTTTATATTGTTTTCACCGTGCGTTTTCAATATATGAACAAAGTCGCCAATTAACGCACTTTTTATTAACGACTATTACTTCCCGACAAATTTTCGGCGTCTAAAGTCGCCATCACCACGGGACACTCATTATGAAGAACACAGGACGTCCATATGGTTTATAACAGGAGCCTTGAGCAAGGTAGTTCACTTTGACACTTTCGGGAGCACTGGCTCCAATAATAGCATATATACATATATATATATATATATATATATAAAACACATCGCCCATGCTGGATAAAATCTTTAAAATACATAAAATCATGTGCACTTGTCCTAAAGATTTTATCCAGTGTGGGTGACGTGTTTTTATATATACGCTATTATTGGAGCCAGTGCTCCCGAAAGCGTCAAAGCAAACTACCTTGCTCAAGGCTCCTGTTATAAACCATATGGACGTCCTGTGTTCTTCACAATGAGTGTCCCGTGATGATGGCGACATTAGACGCCGAAACATTTGTCGGGAAGTAATAGTTGTTAATAAAAAGTGCATTAGTTGGCGACTTTGTTCATACATGGTTTGTTACTTGTTACAGTTTTTTTAATTATATCAGCGTTTAATTCACTTTGCTCACTGACTACTGAGGTAACGCGACTTTAACAGATGGTTTCCTTGACTTGCATTTATGATAAATGCTTTCAAATACTATATCATTTTCAAACAGACGTCACACGCTGGGCAGACAAGTACATCTTACAATACACACTGCAGATATCGTAAAGGAAATAGGCATATTTGACTCCTGCTTGTTACTTTCAAAATAAACCACATCGAAAATTGTTTCAGCAATACATTGCGTAAAAAGGTCTATGTTTTCTCAAATATTTATACTTTTTGTCAAAGCCCAATAAGGGCCCTTCAATGGAGATTTCTAAATTGCCGTGGCCAGTTTTTACGTGTGTCTCGACAGTAGCGAGAGGTCCGTTTGGTGCAACGGAAATGGTCTGAAGACGGTCACATTGTGGAATTTAACATAAAAATCCGCTGACTAATCGTCCTTGAAATCTTCAGCACCCTAAATTCTCACTACGTACGCTGTAAGAAGATACAAACTCTTCACTTTAAACACTTCCGTGTTTGTTGACGATGTCTTATCCAGGATAAAATCCAATCTCTTTCAACAGATTTTTAAAAAATTTTCGAATGCCTCGCGACCTTATTCGCACATTCGAAGTCCTGTAGATACAAGTCTAGGGTTTTAAATCCCTGCACATCAGCCAGTAAGTAACGATACGTTAAAATTATTTTGATAAATCGATCGAGATCTTCACGTTCCACACATCAATACTTCGTTTTGCTTAATGCCCTCTGCGCTCCTTTAGAAACAGATTTAATTTCAGCCACGATCTTCCTTCATAGAAAAAAATATGTACAATTAAATTAGTTGCTTAGTAAACTGCTATAAAATGTCACTTTTAGAGAAACTTAGAAAGAACAGAAACATGTACGCTGTAATAACAGTATTTGTGTTAAGTGAAGTTGTTCTTACACCATTACTCGATATTACAAAACACTGCCCTCTATTTGGCTTAATACATTATGATATTACTTACTAGACAGTCTGTTGCGATAATCCCAGCCCACACGGCAGGGACTCTCACAAACTCAACTGGCTAAACTGAAAGTAATTTCGTAACATTCCATTTCTTCATACCGTTCTCCACCGCTACCGCGTCTAACACTACGGCTTCCCTGTATTTAATTGCAGCCCTTTCATTTCCAACTGGCTGCACAAATAGTCTGAACGCCCAGAATATAGAGTCACGCCACACAACCGTATAATGTTAGTTTTGTCCACTAGGACATGAACGTGAGTCAAACTGCCACCATCCTCCACCAGACTCATTTTCCTGCTTCTTTCAAAACGCTGTTTAAAAATAAAACCCTTTTACTTTTAATGCACGGTTATAAACAGCGCACCAAAATGCTACTGCGCCATCGAAATCATATTATAAGGAATTAGGCCGTTTCTTGCGGTACAGACCCGAACACGGCTGATGAAGTCGTTCTGACGTCTGTTTTTGCCTCACGACGCGCGAACCACAAAATTGTAATGGGGCATTTAAATGTTACCAATTTGCAAAACGAGCAAATGAGCAAGTTTGGTTTAGCTCAATCGCACTTGCGAGAAGCCATTATCAATTTATTACTAGAACAAACTTTACTTTAAAAAGCATTTATAGACTCGTGTTTATTTCAAAGGGTTTTAAACATTTAAACATGGTATTTACGTATCTGGTTTGCTTCTCCCCTTCCTCTTTCATCTACGTGCCGATCTATGCGTGTGCGTGTGTATGTATCCATGGACAATTACTTTATCTTTTTGTGTAACACTTCATCATCCCTTTTCTTTCTCCTCATTCCTTTATACCTCCCTCCTTTACTTAAATTCCTTGATATTTCCTTCTATTCTCGCCTCCTTACAGCAGCTTACTGTATTCCACCGTTTCAGTCAAGCATATCTACAACCCGAATGAAGATTTTTCCACACAACTCGAATGGAGAATTTGCTAAGTTTTAAATTCTGCTTGCAACACCAACACGGCCGTGCTAGTACCTTGTAAAGTTAGAGAAATACTACACAATATACTTTACGCAACTTTCAGAAAGCCGGGCCGAAACATCGCCCGAATATCTAAATTTCGTACGGAGACGCCTAATATTTGTGGCTCCTCAATTTGGGCCGTGCTTCATGTCATCCTTCTCGTGTCTAGAATTTTGGAGCGGTATTTACATTTTTGGAAAATTTATAAGTTCTTGTAACATAGAGTATTGCAAGGATTTATTTCTTAAGACTAAAATGTTTAACGTATGTTGGAAGAAACTGGAAGTAAGAAAGAGACGATCGCTGAAATAACAGAATGTTATGAAGCTCTTTAAACTGATTATAGAAAAATCGTACAGTGTCACACTGTAAAGGCAAAACAATGAATCTGAAATCTGTATTAGATTACACAGAGTCAAATCCTTAGGAAGCTTAGGATTCAAGACATCTCAAAAGCGAACACTTCTGATGTACTAGCAAGAATATTATGACCCTTACGCCAAAATAAATCAAGTGACGGGAAATACGTACTTTTGTGGCACATCACGAAGTAATATATTTGTAATAAATATGTAAAAAAAAACATGTGACGTCACAAAATCCACTCCTTTCAGAATTGTAAAACCAATCCAGTGTTATGTTTTCTTGCTATGAAGGTATGGCAAAGCACTTGGATTTCGTGTTTTTATTTCATTTTCAGCATCTCCCAGAAACCCAGGCCGAGAGCTCGTTATCTTGCGTCTACTTTGTTAGGTTTCTTTCTAATGAACCGGCAGCAATATTCCCTTTCCTTCTAATTAACTGCAGTTCCCGATACTCTGACAGTCAAAGCCTTTGAAGCAACGCTACACAAATACATGATCAACAACGCTGGCAACTTCGGATAAAAATAAACAAACAACTGTGTCACTTATTATGACTGTGGTACGAGACACGTAGGCCCAATATTTGACTTTAAAACACCCACTGTTGCATTTGAAGATGCTCAAAAATGGCAGATTTCACGTTTCTGTGATCTGAACGTAATCACTTTTAGGGAACATTAATACAGGTTCATCTTCATATGCAGTTACTTAAACCATTTTACGAACTGAAAGATTTAAAAAAAACGACTTTTAAGACACTGCCAGATTTACGCAATTTCAAACTTACTCAGTTTAAAAAAGTAACATAAAACTTAAATAATAACATTTTGAAACGTGTGTTGAATTTTTATTTGCGGGAATAAAAGCGCAACGAGACTAAGTTGGCAGAGGCCTTTCCTTCACACCTAGATGTAAAGGACAGGCCTGAACCTAACATTTCTTTTATAAAATTTTAAGTCAACTACCTGACGACGGCCATAAAATAGGCAGAAACATGTCGTAGTGTAAAATTATAATATAAACTGCTCTTGAAGTTGTGTTGTTTGGAACGTATAACTGATTAATAAAAAAGCAACGAGATGCCGACATACACGTAGAAAATTTGGAACTTCCGCTCACTTACATACATCATAACAAATAGCCTACTGTCATTAATATTTTGTGCAGATATGAAAGTCATGGCTTCACTACTCGACACAGAGCCTCGTAACATGGAAATTTTCTGCTTATGGTGTGAAATGGACAATAGCACATTTATTAGTAACGACGCTATGATAGAACGGCCTCTCCCTATGCAGCAAGCCTGCTTTCCTGGGCGGAAGAACACTACAAATGATCCACTTGTATTATCAATGGAAAAGAGATCTCTGTTCACTTGTCTTCAAACTTGAACCGATGACAAATTTTGTTCCAGACGTAAGTCTGTCTAGATAGATAGGTTTACGGTGCCTGCAACAGAAGTGACATCGAATAGCGATGCAAACCAACGGAAGAGCAGGAGCTTATGAACAACAGAAACATTGACAGAGTCCTAGAAGGAACTTGTCAGACAGTGTGCGAAGCATTAAATTGGTTGTTTAAAACTAACGCTCAATTGAAGAGCTTCCAGTTACAGATAATTGGTTTAGCAAAAACTTCAAGTCTACAGAATGACGGGGTGCAATAGGTCACTGCAAATGCACTTCCCGCAGTCTCACTGTCCTTCTTTCCAACATCATTGATTGGCATGGTGAAGTAATCCAACAGGACATTTCCGCCGTGAAGAAATGCTACCATTAAAACCGAAACCCGACTGTGTTGCCTGACTACAGTAGGCAGGTTAAAAGTGAAAATGCATACACGTAAACGGGGAAAACGATTCTGAACAGCTTAAAAATGAATTTGTGTTTCTCAATTACATAATATGAACTTACACAACGAAATTATAAACTGTTTACCTTAAAACATTTTCTTTTCCATTATTCAGAATCACTCTTAATTCAATAGGAAAATCTTACAATTACAATTTTTATACTAGCTGTGTAACACAACGGTATGTAAAAGTGACTAAATTCAGGGACACTCAGAAATTTTTCTTCTTCTTTCTCCAGAACCTTACGGGCTAATTTCCGGATTTCAAATAAATGGCTTAAAATCAAGAAAGCGCAACAGATATCGTTCAGCAAGAAAAATAAGTTAGAAAATGTTTTCTAGTCTTTTCTATACGGAACAAAACTAAACACAGGTATCGTATGAATGTCGGTTTAGTTTACGTCGTACCTGAAACGAAAGGCTAGACGATCTATAGTACTGATGAGCATGTAAGATACCTAATAGCAGCTTATGCTTACAAGAATTAGTTTCGATTTCGAGGCAAAATACACGTACTGTCAACAGAGTTTCAGCTACACCAAACTTCCAATGTAATGCACTTCAACTAGTTACTTTCTCCGAGAATTGTAATTTTTAATTCGCTGTTTTGCAATAAGCTAATTGTAACGCACTTTAATTAAATTCGCGTTTTTAGAGCTAAACCCAACGCGAGAAACGAAATTACCAAAGAGATTTTCGGTGTATTGTAAATCTCCAAACTACATTTCTGTACGAATGTTCTGACAGCATATGCTTTAATATCTGCATTAATAAGCTTTGTTTGGATTTTCAAGGCAAGTTTACGCTTCCTACGCAGCATCCAATATCTTTCATACAGATGAGAACAAATAACTCCGAACTGATTTCCATTTAATCTGCTGCACATTGTAGTGACTCGTACAGGAAGTTCGCGCAATAGGCTGAGAATGGACTCTAAATAAAAATGTGTTTATAGATATACTATTAACATTTTCAATCGTAACAGTAATACAAAATTCTTCTGGGTTTAACTTTAATAATCTGTAGTTGATTTAAACTTTTCGGCAACCACAAAAATTCGTACTACACTAGCAGTAAAATTAACCTGATATATTCGCATACAATGAAGTTTGGTTTTGGATTCAAAACAGAGAGCGAGTTGAATTGTCTTATTATAACCACTTAAATGCACAATGTCAATGTGTAATTTTACAATTAAAATATTATAGCTCCAACATTCCCCATGTCGCAACAGCCCCCAGTGGGCCAGGGCCTCCTCATTATCCAGGCTTCACGATCTCACACACACACGCCACACTCGGTAGGACACCTCTGGACGAGTGATCAGCCCGACGCAGAGACCTGTACCTGATAACACGCAACACTCACTAGAGACGGACATCCATGCCCCCGGCGAGTTTCAAACCCCCAATCCCAGCTACCGAACGGCCGCAGACCCACGCCTTAGACCGCGCGGCCACTGGGATCGGCACACCTCCAACACGTTTCGGTCTGCCACAGATCAGCATCAGGAAGGCCATGCATCAAAGAATAAGTACACAACATGAAGTACAATAAACGTTCTATAATTATATTAGTACACTGTGGTAAGCCCTGGTATCTTGAACAGCGTACAGAAGTATAAAATGTGGTATACCAATGATCCCTTATAAAGTACGAGTAGATGTAAATATATAGTGACATGGAACCCTGATTATGCAATACCTTGGGAAAAGCTTGTGTACGGAACGAGGGATTGCCCGGTGCCCACCACAGCTGTACTCCTTCTGCGCATATGCCTTCTACCACATGACCATGAACACAAGCATCCTCTGTCGTACACATCAACAGGACTCCTAAACATTTTCTGACACACCCTTCTAAATAAGGGACATACTGTACAAGCACGCAACCAAACTAACGAACTAGATAAAGCAGCGCTTTTAAATCTTTCATCTCGCGTACCACTGCCACAATACAAAACGTGTACACGTACCGCTAGGTACTGCAAATATTAACGCCTACTTTCAGGATAATGGTCTTCCGGGATGTTTCGCTGGCTGGCAGGTCTGAAGTCTTCAAACTTACCACCCACCGAAAGAACAACGCCGTGGAAACCTCAAATTTCGCAGCTGTTACTTTTCTAACTTAACGCGATCAGACGACAGAGTAGAATCTTGCACTTATACTCGCGCAATGGAATAGCATTGTGGTATACACCTTATGAACGTTTTTCTCCACATTTCAACACATTTAAGACAATTTTAATAAAACAATTAACGTTTCTAAATTTTAATTATTGAAATGAAAATAATTCCTAAATTTCTTCGTGTATCACCAGGCGACTGGCCGCGGACCACCGTTTGAAAAACAGTGTTATAGAGCACAGTACTTCCAGTGAAGCTAGCAGCCACTCGGGCTGTCAATAAATTGCACGTCTCTAACGGAACCTAAGGGTTCTGAAACATGTGCTTTTCACAGCGCCGAAATCAAAGGGTGTCGATCTCTGGGATACGACGCCGCGTCACTGCGTAAACTGTTTCCGACCCTGCGAAGGAAAGTACGGCATTGGGATTCAAGCGTTGTGTTCGTTTGCACCGTCGGAAACCACTTACCCAACGACGAAGCGTCATCACATCCCAGAAAACCGAAATCCTCAACGCTCGCTACACTTCGCCAATGCACCCCATCCGGGCCTGATGCATCCATTGTACACCTTCACCTACTTCTTTAATAACAACTCTAACATTATCGTCCCATCCAAGTAAATATCTCCCAAGTAATGTCTTCCATTCAGGTATTCGTAGCAAAAGTGTCTGTGCATTTATTACCCTCCTATACGTGCTAATCCCGTCCTACCATCATCCTTGATCTGATCACATTAGCAACACTGGGTGAAGAAGACAAAGTAAATACTCCCCATTATTCAGTTGCATTCATTTTGCTGTCACTTCCTATCTCTTAGTTCTATATAATTTACTCCACATCCTATTTTTTGCACAGTGACTTTATCTAATATTTCTGTTTTAAAAGTTTAGGTGCTTGACAAACAAACATTTAAGACCGTAAGTTAAGGACAAAAACACGTAAATGTGGGGGAGACTTTATGACAGTTGACGATAACTCACGGTGGTCTCTGCGGGGGAGGGAGAGGGGAATTACTTCACTGCCATAAGACATGACTGTCAAGGGACACTCTCAGTAATAGCATACTGCAGCAAAATTGGGTGCCAGGTGCCTTGTATATGCAAAGTTTATACTCAGCTAATCATTTCACTAGTTCTTTCAAACCACTCAAGAGTATGAATGTACGTTACCGTCACAGCTGGCTTCAGCATAATGAACTGGAATTCACTTACCTGCAACAAACACAAGGAAAGAATTTTCAGTCCACAATGCAATTAAAAAATATGTTTTAAACATCAGTGTAAATAGAAACTCACGTGTCTTTGGCATAGGAAAAGAGTGCAGTCGCCTGACTGGCCCCGAATTTTTGCATCAACTTATCAGAATACACGACACCATCAGCCAGAAGAGAAAAATATACGTCTTCATCAGTATGAAAAGCCTGAATTCACGGCAGTTCTGTTTTGTATCAAGGACGAGAATTAATAGTAGAAAGTAAACACAGCGCAGTAGAATTCTGTGTAGGGGTCGTGTTGCTGAAGACCTCGCAAAACTTCAGACTAATTTTTGCCATACGAATAAATAAAAAGTAAGGGCGGGGGGTGCGTTTTCGGAGCACATAAACCTACAACCATTGTAGCACATTTCTGCTTTCAAACCTACTTTTGAAGCACAGTACAAATAAATAAACAACAAAAGGTAATTTTTGGATTCGCATTATTTCACTTTTTGCGCATAAAATGAGACTTCATTAATTCGTATTCTTCTTACTGCACCATTTAGAAGTCGCACATTTCAGATTCGTGCTGTTTACTTTTGTGGACTTAATTTTTTTAACCAACAGTATCATAGACAGTCAAATTTCATAAAACCATGTTGACACAAGACACGATAAAGTAATGTTTCCGTGGATTTCTACTAGGTAAGTATTTCTAAAACTGTACGTACAACCACATTTTAATTAACATTTCTATCACCCTGCCTATTCTGGCAAAGCTTTACCATCTTCAAGGTTGTGATAATTGACAGAAAGTAAAATTAATGCTGCTGCATACACACTTCGGTATTTCTATTTGAAATTGTTTAAAATTACCACAAAATACGCACTTTATATTACAAAATTACACTAACTGTACGTCATTACTTCTTCTCTTTCTGGTTTTTATCGTGTTGTTTCAATACAGCAGGCTTTAAATTTTCTTCTGTGAATTCTGTCGTTACACTTCGGGATATTTTACTTAGTTACTAATCTACTGTTTTTGTTCACAGATGTTTCTGCTTAATGTGTTTAATAGCTCGGTAAAACATCTCTCCTTCGTTCCACCGCACCACGAGCTTCCGTACAGCATACCCGGTCTTTTAGTTGACAAGCAAATCTCAGTAGTCCAGTAATAGGATGTCTTCTCTCTGTTCCAAAGGGGCAAAACTAACATTCAGTGACATGTCCGGGATTCGAAAGGGAAACCTACAGTATACAAGGCATGCGTGTTACCGTCTAACAACAACTCTTAAATCATTTCAGTTTAATTTGCTGTACCAGTTACCTATTTCTTAAGTTCATTACACAAAATACTTCTAATGTTCATCTGCCTTATAACGAAGTTTAGATTTTAAAATTATTAATCATATTAGTTACAAAAACTGAATATAAGGCAGAAGAAACAGACCTAAAAAAGCGTGGCTGCAAAAACATTGATTAAAGTTTGGGACATAAACTACTTAGAACTCCTGTTATTAAAAGGAAGAGCGGGTAAGATTTTTCTTGGAAAATATCCAACACATCGGCTTCTATAGTAGAAACAACTGCAGCAAAAATATCAGCGGCGCATACACTCGATTACCTCTCGTCTGTCTAAACGGAAATATGATCATCAAGGTGCAGCGACTGCGTTTGAATCAATCTATCCTGCGTCTATATTGGTGCCACGATATAAGCATTATTGAGTGTTTTCATCAATGCTCAATATTTTGGATCAATGAACAGTTGCTCTGACTTAAACAATGATATATACAGATACACATTTCCTCGAAAACATACCTCGCTGTTTGCAAATCCAGTTTTGTCCAATACGTCAATTCTTACTGCTCCACCTCCTAATGAGTTACAATTGTTTCTTCCCCCACACTGCATGAAGAAAGCGTCTTCTGTAATACATTATTTTACTAGAGAAGGCGTATGTTACCATAATGTTCGTGTGTCTGCCTCCGCTAACAAAGTACAACGTGATTTAGGGATTTTCATTAAACATTTTACCACCAAATCACATTAGATCATTCGACCTTCGAGATTTAACTTCAAGCCGTCAATTATACCACAATGATAGACGTGGTATGCGTGTAGAGCACTGAAACAATAACGAAATACAGACCTTTCACAAATAAGTAATCTTGATAACATCAATTTTATTTCTAAATTATGTAACGATGTTCCCAGTAGCTTAGCAGCTTCGCATGGTGATACGTTTGGGTGTCTAGTGAATTATGCAATGCTAAGAATGTGGAAGGTTATCTTTATTTAACTCGAATTATCTTCCCTGCCTTTTTACAAGCGTTCGGAAAATTTCGAAAAGCGACTATCAGCCTCATTATGTCTGCCCGCCTGTCCGTCCGCACGGAACAACACGGTTCCCTCTGAAGGACTTCATAAAATTTTATATTTCAGTATTTTTCGAAAATCTGTCCAGGAAATTCAATTTTCATTAAAACCTGACAATAATAACAGATACATTACAAGAATACCTAAGTACCCTTATAATAGAATCTCGCTGGATTCTTCTTAGAATGAGAAATGTTTTCGACAAACACTGTACAGAAAATCAAAACACATCTTATGTTCAGCAAAGTTTTTTACGAAAATCGTGCCGTTTATGAGATAATGTGCAAATACACGGCGAAAGCGCTTTGCATGCTGGATAACTAAGGCTACACATACACACTCAGACTATATAATACTTATTGCTTTTCCAAGGCAACAATGGTTACGCGAACGCGAATCAATGTTACGTTATACGTACATCGCCTGCCTTGTTTCATTTGTAGGGACCGGGATATAACACCACAAACCTCAGTCAACTCAACTCTTGTTCCTGTCAAGATTGGAATTGGGCAATGCCCGAATATAAGTCTGAAATGTTACCATATGGCCACACTGTTTGGTCAACATGATAAGGTGAATTATTTCTAAAATAAAAGGATATGGCGGCGGCCTGAAGTATGTATTTTGGAGAAGCGAGAGCAACTTAAAGCTATGTGTGTGAGGCATGTGAATTCTGTATACAGGTCTATACACACACACACGTGTGTGTGTGTGTGTGTGTGTGTGTGTGTGTGTGTGTGTGTGTGTGTGTGTGTGTGTGTGTGTGCCACAAACGTACTTGAACCTACTGTAAGAAGTACTATTTGATTGTAAAACTCAGAAGTAGGGAGACGTTGCGAATTTCGAGGTTACATGTAATAGCTGCAATTTAGAGTAAATTTTCAGTACTGGAATTCAGTAATGCAACAGGAATTTTCAATACTGAATTTATAAACTGGAACGGGATCAGTAAATGGTACAACGTAACTTCTACTTTATAATTTTTGTTAGCTGCAACATATGACAAACGTCTGAAAAAAAAAAAANAATATGAGATAGACGAGATGTGATAAGACGAAACGGTCAAATAAAATCGCAACCTTATACTCGTGAAGACCAGGGCTGTGGAGTCGGTACACAAAAGCTCAGACTCCGACTCCTCGATTTTTAAAACTTCCGACTCCGACTCCTCGATTTTTAAAACTCCGACTCCTTCATAAAAGCTCAATATGTATTAATAATGGTAAACCTATAAGACATTTCATCGCCACCACGTGAATCATCAGGCTACTATTTTGACTTATAACCTATATTTAAGTATAAGTCTAATGGTTACTGTAGCTATCAGGGCTCTGGATTTGGAGTATCTAGCTAATATTTTAGACTGAGGTCGGAGTCGGAGTCGGTACATTTTTGGTACATTTTTACCGACTCCGACTCCGACTCCACCTAAAAATTCCTTCCGGCTCCACGACTCCGACTCCGACTCCACGGCCCTGGTGAAGACTGACGGGAAGAAGCCATTTCTAAGACCTAGGCAGAGATGGAAGGATAATATTAAGATGCACGTAAAAGACAAAGGACGTGACTATGTGACTCGATTGACCGAGGTTAGTGCAGTTTTCAACTGCCTGCGCTCAGCAGCATGGTCATGAACATTCGCGTGGTTTAAGAGGCGGAAAATTTGTTGAACCAGCAGGCGATTACCAGCTTCTAACAAAATATTCTGAGAGATGGTGTTAGAAGGATAATTACTGCCTTCAGCTAGAAGAGTATGAAAGACAGAGATTCTCTGTACGCAGTTTCCTCTGTTCACAGCTCATTCTGTTTGCACTGGGGCCAGACGAGTTCCTTGATACGTGTTTGTTCAGTAAGGACTAAGTTTAGAAAATAAATGCCTTCAGCACGCACACATGAAGTCATCTATCACAAAATGTCTTTCAGAATCCATCTATTATTTAAGCCCACCAGAACAATCACAAATATCAACGCGTAGTGTAAGCTGTTTACTTGACCAGCATACATCGTGTGATAGGTTCTGATGGAGAACTTGAACAACAAATACAGATCTACAGTAATCTCATTGCTTTCGGTACGTTAGGAGATAAAACATGGAGACACTGACGTCCTCCTCAGTACGCATACATGTTACGTTCTTCCTTTAAAAACAGCATCAAACTACACGAACTCAAAACATAAGAGTTGTTATCAAAGCCTTATATCCATTACGTGCATGGCACTTCTCGGAACAGAAACATTTTAAAGTATTTCGCAAGAAACAGTCACGTATCTTAACATACGACAGCACGTTTCAATGTGAGCTGACCAAAATTCAGAAGCGTGATATGGGTTGTCACCCGAAAGAAAATGTCCTACATGGCTCAGGTCGATTCACAGCCGTCATCGACGTTAACCCTTCAAAGACGAAGCGTATCTGTTTTATATAAGGACTCAGTGCGTACCGCGCTGTAAACACTCTCCACTTCGGTTATAAAAACCAGTCTCTTAATGTTTTATAAGGCAAAAGTTGCTGTTTGTTCTGAGATCCGTACAAAACACATAAACGCAATGTGGGCACCACGTAGAATTTCTTACCGTTAAACCTGGTGGTACGTAAAGTTACCGCTAGGCTTTAAAAGGTTAAGATGTATTGTAGCAAAGAATACAGAACAAAATCTCAATTAAATTACATCAACTTCAACACTTCAACGAAATCCAATCTATGAAACGACCACCTTGTAGTCGCATGCACGCTGCCCGAAATGCCACATTAAATGCTCCCACTGAATGTGTTTCGTATCCAGCAAACGCTTCGATTATGCTCTACAGAAGCTGCTGCCTTCGTCTGCGGCTTCACTTTGTGCCACAAATTAAACTTCATTCAACACCAAAACGAGAAACCTAATGGGATTAAGCACGGTGATCGAAACTGTCAAGCCACAGCCAACATCTTCCTACCGCAGTCCTTGATTAATTTTTGAAGCAGCTGCGACGATTCAAATGTTCTAAAAGTTACGCCATGTTGAGTGGTAGATACCGACGCGTCTAGTGGGTCAAACCGTCTTCACAGTGCTACATGTAACTTGTCTACACGTCGACACAGCATACCTTCCCAGATCACTAGAATGTTCGGCAAGCCCGCTCTAAGAACTTCAGATTCTGCACTTCGTAATGTCAGTCAAAATGTAGCGGCACACCGTTACGTTTTATCCACATTCAGCATCTCGCTGCAAGGGGCACATTCGCTATACAAAATGGCTGAGAATCGAAGGATTATGGCGTGCCAGCTCGCTGCACTAACACTCATGCCAGTTAGGGCTTCAGCTCTCGTCAACTCGATGTGTCCAGACACACACACACACACACACACACACACACTCACTCACTCACTCACTCTCTCTCTCTCTCTCTCTGTATATATGAAATGCTGTTTTAGGAAGCACATTCGGTTATCTGAGTACCAAACATCGTAACGTCTTACTGTAACGTGTGATGTGCATAATAAGACAATCGCAGTTCACTGTCAAAGGTTTTTACACTTACATTGCCACATCCAACGATCACACTTTGCATACTAATTATCAATTACTAATTCTC
Organism: Coptotermes formosanus; assembly: GCA_013340265.1. Classification (NCBI taxonomy): domain Eukaryota; kingdom Metazoa; phylum Arthropoda; class Insecta; order Blattodea; family Rhinotermitidae; genus Coptotermes; species Coptotermes formosanus. Next base: position 845,728 of record BLKM01011269.1, on the reverse strand, counting down.
ATAAGTAAAGTTAATAAAGTGAGACTTGTAAACTTTGATTACTGACGTTTGTCATGAGAAAACTCTGGTAATTATCATAAGGTTGAAGTATGTAGGTCATGTTTATAAAATATTCGACGTACGTAATTTGAACTCTACAGGGTGATTTAAAAAGAAGTCAACACTTTCAAAAATTTATTACTCAGTAACTAAGTATCATATCAACATGTAGCCTAACCCAATCTGTAAAAAAAAAATCACAGATTTTCTTATCTTACAAAAGCTCAATACGTGCCTATCGTGCCACACGGCACACGTCACTCCTGTAGTCTAATTCATCACAGACCCTTCGTAGCATATCACCGTCGATGGTTGCCAAGGTAGCCACGACGCCTTCAGTTCCTCAAGGCTGCGTGGAAGAGGAGGTACGAACAAAACGTCCTTGACGTATCTCCACCAGATGTACATACGCTACTTAGTTAACGAATAATAAATTTTTGAAAGTATTTATTTCTTTTTAAATCATCCTGTAGTGTGTCAGGTTCTGTGCGTATATATTATATACAATTAGCGAATTCATTGTGCTTTTCACAACTGACAAACTCGAAAACCTGTAACCATTCTGTCAATGTCTGTGGTAGATAACGGTAATTAGAATGAACAATAAGAATACACAAGGTACAGCACACTACTAAAAACTGGAAACTCCTTGGACACACCGTATATTGTTACTTACTGTCTTTGGCGGCATCCGAACTGCGTGCTATAGCCAATATCAGGATAAGTACAACCGCAGCAGCCGAGTACGATCGAAGCAGACAATTGACGTACATCCTGTTGCTTGTTGACGTGCCAAGAACCCTTTCCTCAGGGCAATAAAAGATGCCTCTACAAAACGGTCGACGACGAGTCATGCTGAACGATAACAAATACAGCACCCCGTCACACAACAAGCAGTGGAATTAAATAACAATCATACGACCTGTCTACGTAGACCTCGAGATTAACACAGCATCACGTACAAATTCCACTTTTTATGTTTATAATCACCTTGTTAAAAAATTAAAAATAGTGACTGACGTCGGGCAAAAATTCTGTTTAACTAGTATCGGTCTTGCACACAAATTCACTTAAAAGCACGTATTTCGACACCACTGGAAAATTTCTGTCACAATAATTCAATCCTTTTTAATAGTAAAGGAAAAACATGCATATCTCTTCATTTCAAAAAGAATTACTTCCATAAACGTTTTCTCCTTTGATGCACTTGTCAACCAGAACTTTGTTTTAAATTGTTATGGATATCTCACATTTTAACAAACACACAAAAAGCACTTTTAATTATTTTCACGTAATCTTCTGCGTTGAGTTACTGAGACGAAGCGACAACCATGAATAATGAAATTCCCACGATACTGCTGTAACTTTCTACATTTAAATATTGAAACACTTATATCCATTGAAATAACTATGGGAATATTGATAAATCACGAATTAATGAGTTAAAATTTTTCACTTTTCCAATAACATATATACTGTTTCTTTAAAGAGAAAAACTGATGTAATTTGTTTTAAAAGTTTAAATCCTTGTACAGAATCTTAGAGTTACGTACTAAAACACGGGCAGATGAACGCGTGGTAGCGTCGGTACTGCGTGTCGCTTTAATTGGATTCACATCCACAATAATACAAGCAATGAAGGTGACGAATGCAGCATATGTTTATGCCTCATGCCGGCCTCACTACACACACACACTGTACACGTTCTCCCTCAGTCACTTACGTACTCACATGCCGTCATTTTATCTCTCAGTTTTCAGTACAACATCCTGGCCATCTATGTACATGTTGTTCCCGCCACATTAACACACTTCAGTGTTTTATAATTTACACCCGCCAGAGACAGTAAGACTTGGCCGTCAAACAACGATACCAATGCTGTAAAACATCTCATCAGCCTTGCTTTCGGCGAACAGATGTATACACGAGAAAAAACGGCTAACACCGTAGTTTAGGAGTAGAAGAGCGGTTCACATCAGAGGAATACAACAAGTGTCGGTTCTAAAGGGAACAGACCCACTGGCGCGACGCCAACTGACTTGTGCTGTGCGCCTCCTCTCGGCAAACTGAGTGCCTGACCCAGCTCCGCCGCGACGCTAACCAGCGCGCAACCACTTAGATAACCAGCCGCGCAGCCCAGCGCATGCGTACTCTATAAACACAAGTAACTTTATTTTTATTGTTTCTTTAATGATTTGTAATTATTTTAAATTCCTATTCTACTGGCAGCAAAAAGTTACGTGAGAATTTAGAGTTGATAAAAGCAGTACGTCTATCGTCGGAAAAACAACTCCATGCATGTGTGTGTGTGTGTGTGTGTGTGTGTGTGTGTGTGTGTGTGTGTGTGTGTGTGTGTGTGTGTGTTGACCAATCCTTACCCTACTTAATATATTAATGTATCACCAGAACTCATTTTAGCACTTTAATAAATGCACTGTTCTTGTAAATAAAATCAGACATTTAACCCATTTTACCTTTCACAGGAAATACACGGGCACTGCCTCAGCTAACATACACAACTGAACGAGCTGAGATGGTCATAAAAGATGAGTCAATAGGTAAGGATTAGGAAGTGGATAATCATCGTCTGATCAAAGACGGGCTTACTACCACGGAACGTGAGATAGGAACTGAGGATAACAACGAAATGACGATAACCATTAGACATTCACACCAAGCACTCCAGTTGCCGAATAAAAGTCAGAAGGCACCGCCTCTTTAACCTATTTGTGTGTACGTGTGGACATACATACCCACTTGTGGATGTACATACCTATGTACGTACGTACGTATGTATGTATGTATGTACGTATGCATGCATATGTGTGTGTATGTATGTATGTATAAAAAACGCGCGGCCAGACCTATAGAATGTGAATCTAAACCACAATACAAGAAGAACATGATACGAACATGGCCTTCTAAAGCGTCTTTTTCAAGTTGCGGTCTCCTGATGATTAAAATAATGCTCAAAGCGTCCACCTTCAGTTTCCATGCAGGCACTGCAGGACACAGACTTCAGGGACCCTACTGTTTTCCATCACGTCTCACTGGTATTTCTACCACAATCTCCCACGAAATGACACTCCAGAGCCGTTGCAAGAGGCGGATCTGCAGATATACGTGTAGGGCCCGGTTATGGTTCACGCGTGATGGTGTTCTACCACGGTTTGTTCTTGAACTTCGAGAATTCTTAAACAAAATGTTTCCGGAACAATGGGCAGGACAAGATGGAGTAACAACACCATGACCTGCTCCTTCCTCTGATCTAAATCCCTCAGACTCTTCTCGCTGGGGTCATCGAAACTCAACTGTTTATGCTACAAAGGTCAATGACGTCCAGGCTGTGCGACAACGAATAAAGAATGGAATTTTCCAGCGAGTTAGGCAATCACTTTTCACCCGCCCGCCTGCACGGCAAACTGAAGAAAGGATTTTTGATAACAAAAATGTGTTAATGCACAAGGATCTCATTTCCAACATCTACTGTAAGAGTGTGCATTTAGTCTGCTGAAAACTAAACGAAACAAACTCCTTTCCTGATTTCGTCGTGCAAATGGGCCGGTTCTAAGTAGAACATCCCGTATGTGTGTGTGTGTGTGTGTGTGTGTGTGTGTGTGTGTGTGTGTGCGCGCGCGCGCGCGTGTGCGTGCGTGCGTGTGGCGCGCGCGTGTGCGTGTGTGAGTGCGTGCGTGAGTGCGTGCGCGCGTGTGTGTGTATGTATGTGCGTGTAAGTGTGCCTGCCTGTCTGTCTGTATCATGTACGTATGTATGACGGTTCGTGTGTACTTCTGTATGTACGTTTTACACTGCATTATGTGCAAGTCAATGTTATTTCAGTTGCGTCCATAACTCAACAGTAAAGACCAGTGTTTCCCATGTTCTTTTGCTCTAAGGTCTTTCTGGTTTACATACAATATGACGGATTCCGAGCCCAATGAAATGCATATATTAACATTACACGTCGTCGAATCTACAACAAACTTTACAAATCTCAGCTCAACTGATTATCTAACATAACATAACTATGGATACATAAGAGAAATGAGTTCATTATTCTGAAATTACTTTATGTTAACTTACTTGGTTTGCGAACCATATTTTAATAACCTACGTGGGTTCTATTTTTTTGGAACCTTGTTCAACATGAGGTTTCATTTGTACAATCTACTACCTGCACTGCGTATTTCATGCATCGCAAAAGGACAGAATTTCCTACTTCTCCTAATAACCTAATATTATTTACCGAATAATTCTGTAAAACCAAAATAGGTTACCAGAGCAGTTATGTGCGGAGCTTGGGCAAGACACTGAGGTTCAGAGTAAGACAGTTTGGAACGGCTGGCGGAGGTAATAAAGATGAAAGAGTATATTCTGCATAGGCTATGTCATTGGCCTTAATGTTCATTCACTACAGGCACATATCTACTGTCACAGTATACAAACCACACTGCAGACAGCCAGTAAGGTGCACGCATATCTCTAAAGTACTCGCCACTTATAAAAAGTAAAATAAGAGTTGCAGAACCAAAACAGGTCTTTATCTTAATATATATATATATAAAACAGACATTAAAAGTAAGTACTCGCCACTTATAAAAAGTAAAATAAGAGTTGCAGAACCAAAACAGGTCTTTATCTTAATACATATATATATATATATAAAACAGACATTAACTAGAGAACGTTCCATGTATAACTAACTAACTAACTCCATGGAGCAGAGGCCTTCTTGAGAAGCTAACAGTTTATCAGCTAGTCAAGAAATTCCCCGCATTTTATGGAACCCGAAGGTTCATTACCGCATTCACAAGAGCCCGCCACCTGTCCCTATCCTGAGCCAGATCAATCCAGTTCATGTCCTCCCATCCCACTTCCCGAATGTCCATCTTAATATTATCCTCCCATCTACGCCTGGGTCTCCCAAGTGGTCGCCTTCCCTCGGGTCTCCCCACCAAAATCCGGTATGCACCTCTCTCCTCCCCCATACGTGCCACATGCCCCGCCCATCTCAGTCTTCTCGACTTGATCACCCGAACAATATTTGGTGATGAGTACAGGTCATTAAGTTCCTCGTTATGTAGTCCTCTCCACTCCCCTGTCGCCTCGTCCCTCTTAGGCCCAAATATCCTCCTCAGCACCCTATTCTCGAACACCCTCAGTCTTTGTTCCTCCCTCAGTGTGAGAGACCAAGTTTCGCATCCATACAGAACAACAGGTAAAATTATAGTTCTGTATACCCTAATCTTTGTGTTTTTGGATAGCAACCTGGAAGACAAAAGATTCTGCACCGAATGATAGCAAGCATTCCCCGACTTCAATCTGCTCTTAATTTCTTCATGAATGCAGTTTCGATTCGTTAGGGTTGCTCCCAAATATTTGAATTCTTCCACCCTTTCAAAGGATTTATTATCTATATTTATGTTGTGATTGTGTCCTGCATTCTGATTTCGAGACATGACCATGTACTTAGTTTTCTCAGCATTTACTTCTAGACCAATCTCCTTACTAGCAATAATTAAATCTTCTGCATTTTTCTTTATGCTATGTACGCTTCCGCCCAATATATTAACATCATCAGCATAAACCAGAAGCTGATGTGTACCATTCAATTTCAAGCCCTCCTGGTTTGCCTGAACCCTCCTAATGGCATATTCTAAAGCAAAGTTGAAAAGCAATGGCGACAGAGCATCTCCTTGTTTCAAGCCATTCTTAATAGGGAACGTGTCAGACAGATGTTTGCCTACCCGAACTCTGCTATATGTTTCACTTAGGCACATTTTTATTAACCTTACTAGTTTCATGGGGATACCGAACTCAATGAGAATATTATACAAGACCTCCCTCCTAACTGAATCATAGGCTTTCTTGAAGTCTATAAATAGCTGATGAACTGCCTCATTGTATTCCCATTTTTTCTCAAGTATTTGACGAATGCTGAATATATGATCAGTGGTTGACCTGTTACGTCGAAATCCACACTGATGATCCCCAATAATTTCCTCTGCATATGGAGTTAACCTTGACAAAAGGATGTTGGATAGAATTTTGTACGTAGTCGACAAAAGTGATATGCCTCGATAATTATTGCAATCTGTCTTATCACCCTTCTTATAAATAGGCACAATGACTGACTCCTTCCATTCCTCAGGCAATTCCTCCTTATTCCAAATAGAAATAATAAGTTTATGCATTTCAGACCGAATAATCCTACCCCCTGCTTTAATCAATTCTGCTGGAATCTGATCAATACCTGGTGATTTGTGGCTTTTTAGTTTTCCAATAGCCATCTCAACCTCAATGGCACTGGGCTCAGGCACTAGTGGCTCTGCTGTGTGTACTTCAATCTGCCTAACATCGTTAACCCCGTGTATATTCAACAGCTGGGAGAAATGATTCCTCCACCTAGCCAAAATACTGTGGGAGTCTGCAACCAGGTCACCCTTCTCATCCTTTACTACATTACTTCTAGGCTGGTACCCCCTCTTAAACTCACTGATACCCCTATACAAGTCTCTTATATTCTTCTTCTTACTGTTTGTTTCAATTTCATTAATTTTAGCTTTCAGATATTCCTTCTTTTTGTGCCTGAAATGTCTACTAGCTTCACGTCTTACGTTGTGCAGATTATCTCCATTATTTTGGTTTGGATTCTGTAACCACTGAATTTTAGCCTGCTTCCTTTTATCTAAAAATTCTGCACATTCTGCATCAAACCATGGTTTATGCTGCTTCCGTTCGTGTAGACCTAGACTCTCTTGAGCCGAGATTTTGATATTCTCTTTAATGTTTTCCCAAGCCCTATTCATGTCCTCACTAACATTTAAGTTTTCCAGAGCTGCAAACCTGTTTGAGATCTTAAGCTGATACTGTTTCCTAGCCTCTAGTTCACTTAGCTTCTTGAGATTAAATCTCTCTACATCAAACTTCTGTGCTGCTTGTTTACTTACTGCCAGTCTTTCCCTAACTTTCGCAACCACCAGATAGTGATCAGTATCACAGTCAGCTCCCCTGAAAGATCGCACATCGAGTATACTGGAATGCCGTCTCCTATCTATCAATATGTGATCGATCTGATTGTGAGTCTTCCCATCAGGAGAGGTCCAGGTGTATTTATGAATATTTCGGTGCGCAAACATAGTGCTCTTAACAACTAGATTCTTTGATGTGGCAAAGTTTACTACTCTAACACCATTATCGTTGCTATCCTGATGTAAACTCTCATTCCCAATAGTCGGCTTGAAAATATCCTCTCTCCCCACTTTTGCATTAAAATCTCCTAACAGAATTTTCATATGGTATTTAGGAAAATGATCAAAAACCCCTTCTAATTCCTCATAGAAGCTGTCCTTTGAATCATCACCCTTCTCTTCCGTTGGTGCATGCGCATTCAGAACAATGATATTACACCAGCGGCCTCTCAGCACTATGTATGACATCCTAGCACTAACAAACTCCACTCTCTTGATTGCTGATACCATTCTCTGGTGCACAAAAAAACCTGTTCCCAATTGATGATTTTCCTGCCCTTTGCCATAGAAAAAAGTATACTCCCCGGCTCTTACAGTCCCTTCTTTGTCCCACCTAACCTCCTGTACACCCACTAAATCTAACTTGTACTTAGCTAATTCCCTGGCCACTGTCATAAGTGACCCTGGCCTATACATGCTCCTCACATTCCATGTTCCAAAACTCATATCCTTTTTCCGTAGCTGGGGTCGTACCAAAGAATCGGTCCAGGTCCGAGGCTTTGTTGGCTGTTTCGTAACATCATAATTTTTTACGGTGAGGAGTTGTTAGCACCTCGCCCAACCCCCAAGCTGGAGGACCACCCCTTGTCGGCTGTCCGCGACTGCTTATTCAATGTATTCGCAGCTACCCTCCATACCTGGAGGCCGTTCCTCCATCCGCAACCCGAGGACGCGCCATGCCGTGGTGACAGGGACCCACTTAACATTGCATGGACGTTCCATGTATATCCCCCCAAAACCCAAAATTGAGTAAAATACATTCATTAGGTTTGTAGACGAAACGTGGTGACAGTTAACTTTATGCACAACCTCCCTATTATATAAACATTTTATTCACTGAGTGCAAAGAAGGCACAAAATGTGGCTATTCACGCCAGAAATAAATCCGCTCACATCGACGTTCCAGCCAGTTTCGATTACCAACAGGAAACAGAGGTGTTTTATCTAAGGACGCTGCCACTTGCTAAGATTATATAGGATCGGTGGCAGAGAAATGAACAACACTGACAGGGGAAAAGAAATTACTCGGAGTAAAACGTGCCTCCTGCCCCCTTGTCTACAGAAAATCCCACATAGACTGGCCTAGGAACTAAAACGTGCCTCAATGGTGACAGGCTGTCAAGCAGCCATCTGAAAGATGGCATCGTCTGAGCCTCAGTAGGCGTCTGTTATAAATACTGCATAAAAATGAATAAACAGACCTATCGATATTCTGAACGGGCTCTGAACTCAGAATAAAAGGGTCGAGAGATCAAAGTACTCTAGCAACATACACATTTAAAATTTACATCATATTGACACACACACTTTCGTATAAAAGCCTCAGGCCAACACAATGCTGAACAATCATGAACATTTTAAAAATTCATCCTAGTATTTTTTGAAATACACGAACTGATTACTATCGATTATGAATTCGTTAATTCAAACGAAGGACCTCCCGACATTTGAGAGAACTTAAATGCATAGCAAAGTGAGAATTACAACTAACATTTTGGCTTCGATCGTATTTGTTAAAAGAAAGTCGAACTATGCAGCTTGTGGGGAAAACGGCGCATAAAAAAAGAAACGGGCAGAAGCTCCCCAAACGAACACAACGCGAAGGGAACAAACCCCCTAGAAAGAATAGTTACCGACACATCGTGGTAAGAAGGAACTGCCAAATAGATCGACCGATTGTGGTAGCATTGCAGTTGGTGTTTGTGGCTGTAGTGGTGGTGGTAGTAGGTCCAGGGGATTCGTTGCTTTTGCATTCTGTCTTGTTCTGAGGTTTTCTACCCGTCCCCGGTGTTCAGGCACGTCATTCTTTGCCCCATCTGACGGTCATGTAACACCACCTTGTAACGGATTTGTTCCTTTTGCATCTTGTTTTGTTTTCAGGTTTTATAGTTTTCCCTTTTGCCTGTGTGCACAATTTTTTGCCCCACTTGACGGCAATGTAAAGATCTCTTGTAAGGGATTTGTTCCTTTCTTGTTTTTGTTTTCAAGTTTTCTACCCGTTTCCGTAGTTCGCGTTGCCCCCCCCCCCCCCCTTTATCACCGACTACACAGGTCCACTTTGTCTTCCCTCCTCGTTTGTCCTCAAATATTCCTCTTTCTAAAGGAAAGAACTCAATAATGCGCGTCGTATGCGTAAGGAACTAGTTGATGATGAAGATGAAGCTTACTTCCCCATACATTAATCGAATCTGTTAGCTGCGAAAAGGAACCTGCCCCCTTTTCAGTCATTGGACATGTTTAGCTCCCCACCTAACCAATTTAAATGTGCTGGCAATCAAAACATAAATATTAAGAACTGGTGTCCACCATACCGACTGAGTTCTGGCTATATGAGATCACGTGTTGTATACGTGTACATATATTCTGTAGCTACCTAATGTCTTCGTAAGGGCAGTATGGTATTTACAACATCCTTTTCATTTTCTTCGACCCACAAGTCGGTAACTACATCCCTCTACGTCCCAAGAACTTGCGTTGTACTTCTTCTTAGTATACATAATATAGCCTTACAGTTCGGTGCCATATATGGTCAGACATCTCCCCCTTTCCATCTACGTGACACTGAAGATTTCCTCTTATAGCCTACAAATTCATTCCCCGGCATACTTAAGTTTAGGCTTTTTAAACGTAATACTTCTCTTTTCTCGAATAGCCGATCTACGTAAAAGATATATCAGTGTATTTAGGGACACCAGTTAGAAGAAACTGATTTTCTTTCCGCCTAAATTCATGTCCATGTGTTTTTATCACATCCGCTTCATCAGGAGTCACGGTGTTGTAATTGGCAGTCAACTTTCATATTCGAAAGGCCATGTGCTCCAACATCGGCCAGAGGCCTGAACACTGCAGTGTGTGTGATTACCATCCGTCCCACCAGGAAAGTACGCAGATGTTAACCTAAGACAGGCAAGGACCGCTCCTTTCCGCATTATTTATAAATTAGTTACTCTTAAATCATGCCATTTGATGCTTTATGACCTACGAAGTTAAAAAGGCATCGCTAAACAACGTAAAACTCAGTTACAACAGTCTGAAGATGTTCAATGGCAAAGCGATACCAACTGTTCCCCTTGACAATATGTTGGAGTGAGTGGCTGTTTTACCGACAGGGAAAGTACCTGATTACAATTCCACGGGAGTCTGGATGGGCCCCTAGAGCCGATCTGGACATGGCAAAGAATAGTGCTCCTCCCAAGAATCGAAATCCGGTTGTGCAGCCCGTAGTTAATCACTTTAACGACTAGGCCACCCCGCCTCTTGTAACACAACACGGTACTGAAATACAATACTTGATCAATGGCGCCCGTTATGTGCCAAGAAGCTACGGCAGAATGTAGCTAATATTCTCCACCACTGAACACAGGATGGGGTGATGAATGGCTGACACTCTTGTTGTTTTGAGAGCGCTTCTTCGTTCTGAAAAGATCCTAAATGTTAACATTTTAAAAGGCTCGAAAAGACGAGGACAAACAAAGCAACAGAAAACTCCAAGCTCATGATCTTGAATGACAAGCGTTATCCTTCCTCAGAATGAGGAATTAGTGTGCCTAGCGTCACCATTGCAACCAGGTTTCCAGTGATTACTGGCGGAGAAAACTGGCTTAATTCACACGATGAAATGGAAGAGGGTGCAGTACGATACTTTTTTTAAACTTCACACTGTCATTTATTTCTAGCTATTGTAAGTCGTCGCAAAAAAACTGCACTTTTAGCCTATCTCTTTCATTAAGGAAAATGTAGACTTATGAGATCAAAATGCTGTTTCATGTTGTCTGTAGGTGCCCGCTTTCAACTTTTGAATAAAGTGCCCAATTTTATGAACGTTGCTTCGTACCTTGTCACTCCAAAACTTCGTATTCTTCTAATTTCCTAGAACCAGTATTGGTCTAACTACGGACTAACAGACTGACAAATGCGCGAACCTGCGAGGTTGAAGCAACACTAGCGAAACTTGATTTACGATTCTAAAATTATATATGTAACATATCTTCGAAAAATATGTCAAATTTTGAAGTTTTGATTTTGTGTAGTGTAAAGGAAAGTCGTTGTTGTTAACAAACTTATCCGTCTCTGAAAGATCAAACAGGCATGATGTGACGTAGGCCAGTAATACGTCTCCTTCCCAATTCATTATTCACTCACTAATCTTGCAATTACAGGTAACGTAGTCTGACCTGCCGACATCATCGTTAAATATGCCAAGCTAAATAAATACTTACGTGCATAAAACTTCACAATTAAAATATGCTCCTTACCTTCTGCCAGGATGCGTCATGTCCATTGGTAGTCTGCAAACGAAATCACGTTTTTACGTCACAGTTACCACACTTAATAACCACACCACTCTGGATATTGCATAACCACACTTAATAATGACACCACTTAGGAAATCGTATAACGGCACGTAACAACCACAACACTTAAGAAACTGAAGAACCACACTTCACAAGCACAACACTTCGAGAACTCTATCTGCAAATGATCAACACAACAAATCGATATAACACGTGACATTTATTTAATGCTGCCGCTTTTAATTACATATAAAACACATCGCAAACACACGAACGTACAATCCGCCATTACAGCCGCGAAAAGCAAGACAAAGACTGACATCAACTTCCTGCCTGCTGATGAATTATGGGTAATCGGAGAAACGTCAGTGGAGGTAAGAAGATGGCCGACTGCTTGAGTTGTCATACCACAATATCATAGCGTTGGTGGACGCAACCACCTGCTCGTATAGGGGGTGGACGGAGGGGAATGACATTGGGTCTGTGTAGGACGTTTTGTGGAACACGTGCATTCCTTGCGGCGAACCGGTCTTGCTCGCGATAGCACATACGTATTTAAGTGACATTATTGTAAGGACTCTACAGCGGATAAAAAAATGGCAAAATTGTTTTTATACAGCTCTTTATTTTCGCCTTAAATATAATCAATTTATTATACTGCGTACCTCTGCCATGTCAACTGCTGAGTTGCAGCGCACTGGTTGGGTGTATTTTTTCGCAGACTTAAACATGATGGTTATAACTCATGAACTGTAAGAGTTAGGCGTGTAAATTCAGTTACGAGGCCAGTGTTTGAAAAGGGTACAAACATATACACGTACATATGCATATACATTACACTGGGTGTCCATTTTACACTGTCCCTAAGCACGGAAGTTCTGACGGGAGATTTATCGCTTACGGATTCTTTATCCCCCGGGAATTTAGCCCCTTTTCTCCCTTAGTACAACACAGGTTGGCACTACAAAGTGGGACAGACTGTAACACTTCTACTGCCAACTCGGAGTACACAAGTCGTTTAGGTATGATGCGAGTCCTGCCAAATATATTCCTCTGTGGAATCTCCAGCCCATGTTCATGGAGACCCTACATACGACATGAAGAAATGTCACTAACTTCTTCCGAAATAATTTTCACTCTCTCTATCTGTCGCAACAAAATATTACGTTCATCACCCTATCAACTAAATACCTCTCAGTTCACATTCTTTTCAGTGTGATGTATAAAGTTTCACACCCGTAAAAACAGCGGAAAAGTTTAACGTTTGTATAAATATTTTACAGTTTTACAGAATGAAGCCGAAGATATAGTTCTTCCAGTCGGTAAGCAGCATGTGCTTGTCAAATTCAGTCTACTCTGAATTCAATCACGAACGTAAAATAATTTATACTTGTCGTTTCCAGTTACTTGTAGCCTATTCCTTCGCGCGTATTAGAGTATTTATTAGCCAACATTATAGTCTGGTTTCGTTCTGTGTTCTGGCGAACAGACACGAACATAGGGTATGCTTCGTTTCTTTGCATATGAATAACTCAGAAGGTTTATTGTTTCGGTTCAAAGACCGTTTGTTGAGCTTTACTTGATTTACTTAACGACGCTCTCACGACTTGACAGTGTCGAGTGGCTTGATAGATATGAATGACGAAGTACGAAAGCAACAAGACATGCAATATATTTTACGTATAACGTGACACTCAGACGCGTTCGCGTAACCATTGTTGCCGTGCAAAGGCAGTAATTATCACATATTCTGAGTGTGTTATCTGTAGCCTTAGTTATCCAGCATGCAAAGCGCATGCGCCATGCTATATTGTCATCTCTGGCCAGGCCGGCTCTACTGTATTTTTCCACATTAGGCCTATCTCATATAATGCACGATGTTCGGAAACAATGTACTGAACATAAAATATGTGTCTTGATTTTCTCTACAATCTTTGTCCGAAACACTTCTCATTCAAAGAAGAATTCAGCGAGGTACTATCATTTATATACCTAGGTCTTCACGTAAAGTATCCATTACGCTTGTCATATTTTAATGGAACGTGAATTTTCCCGACAGACATTCGAAAAATAATCAAATATCAAATTTCATGAAAATACATCCGTTGTGAGCGGAGTCGTCCCATGCGGACGGACAGACAGACAGACAGATATGATGAAGCTAACAGTCATTTTTCGAACTTTCCGAACGCGCCGAATAAAATGAAGGCGCATGACCTGTTTAAGTACATACTGTACAAGCAGTTCAGGCTGTATTAAGAGACTGAGGAAAACATAATAAATTTTCAGTTAATGAATCACATTTCCTATCCGGGAACTCTTGACTATGAAGCAACAGTCCTACCCAACGCACAACGACATTCGGTGTTTCCTGACGCTAGAACTGGTCACCGATTCTTTCCATAGCGTGTCGCAGTAAAGCAGAATTGTATAGATTGTCTCTACTGATAAGTCACTAGTGCGAGGAAAAGTGTAGTAAGAACAACAGATGACGCTCCGTCGGCGTGTCCAAATTGCGTTGGCTTCAAAAATGAAAATGGACCCAAAGGGAAAGCATCAACCCACACAAGCTACATAAACGCACTGAGAACATCATCAGTTCACAACACAGAAGAAATTTTATTTTAGCGCTAAGAACGGCTTTTCTGAAATATGGAAAAGAGACTGCGTTATAGTCCATGTGTCGAAAATTTGTGCAGGAACTTACATCATCCCACATGTAGGTGTTTCTGCTATGTCAGTATTGATTGAGAATGAAACACGGCACTAGTATTACACAATCCCCAGAAAAGTTACATTTTATGTAACAGAGATGAAGGTTTATAAAGATACAACATTAGGCATGACTGAAGGATTGTTAACACGAAGTATGTGTTTTGCACATAAACCCTACTGATATAAAGAAACAAGAAATTTATATCATTTTGACGAGTAAACATCTGGGAAACCACGCGCTTGTAAGTCCATTAATGCTTGATTTTTTATTAGTTACGTCGTTTCAGCTAACGAAGTTGTAACGTGGAATAGAACGTGAATATCATGTGGCATGGTGACTACATAAAGAAGTACGACTGTCTTCCACGATATGAATGCAAGGTCTTAGAATTCGCTTTAAAAATAAGAAAAGTCCCTGGTGTCGTAACTAACACTTTGGATATCATTTTAATATTAGACATCCCCGTTGGTATGCAGATACAAAAATATATTTACTATTATCAATCGTACAGTCTTAACCAACACTTCATTTACAATACGCAATAAGGCTCTTTGACCTGCAACCGGTACCTTATTACGTATTATAAGTGAAGTGTCGGATAGGACTTACGATTAATAACAGTAAATATAATTTTGGACATTACATAGCTTCCAAATTTCAGTCACGGCTATGAACACACCCCATTGTAAGAATTCTTTGAAGTTACATTAGGAAATATCCGGGCTGTTATTAATCCGAATAATCGGTAAACTGGACAAGATGCAGCAAACATCCGTAAGTAATACAAGGCTAAATGTGCCATCGCTACGTCAACTTCAAAAGCCCTGAATACTCTTTTTTTGCATTTCTGTCAAATTTTTGATTTGGGATAAAATGTAAACAAAATCGAAATTCAAGGACGCTGCGAGATTACGACTGTAAGGAACTTGTGCACAGCTGATGAAGAGTGAAGAGCGAATATACTAAACTGGGTCACAGAACGATAGGTTTGATATATGTACCGAGGTCACTTTGCTCAAGATCAAGTTCACCGCCTTGTCAGTATTCCATCTCCGGGTACTGCTAACAACACGCAGTTTGTTCCTCCAACCACTCTAGAGGCTAAACGTATCACATTTTGTAATAAAAAAATCTCGTAACCGTAGCAGACTGACTTTCAACATGAGCGTTACGCAAACACGTAAGCGAGGATACAAAATATATAGGTCAAGGAATGTGAAAAAAAAAGAACTTACACTGAGTACGCTGATGTACGAGTAAAGCTATATGAAATATCCCATGGTAGCCTCGTTCAAAATGATCCATAACTCAACATTCATGACCATCTCTCCATCGCATTAGACGCCATTTAACATACGAGTGAACTAGAAAATTAGGAACTATCCGCAGGACGTAACACTCCTACGGCTTCCGATCTGTTATCTTTCATATTATTCGCAGATATGTCGGTGCAGTCTAAGTTCAATCACTATTCCGTTTTTTGCATGGACTTATACGTTTACATCGTCAACTGTTTCTCTAGCCTCTCGGGTTCTGCCTTACGCGTATTTCTTGCACTTCTCTCATAAACGGAGAGATACTGTGCTTCCTGTACCACATTTTCTGTACTTATCTTATAAAACGCAAGATATTTAGATCGTTATTTGATATTTAGGCCTCAGTTCGTACCTCACAGAGAAGCGAATCTGTCTCCACTACAGAGAAAAATGACACCAATGCAGTCCTAATATAAAGCGTCTACTACATTTGTCTGACTTTTAAACAAAATCGAAATATGTTAAATTTTCGAAAAATTTTCAAATATGCAATTTCAGAAAAATCTCTTCCATAAAAGTCACGATTTCCTACGCATACAGATGGATGGACATGACGACGCTAGTAGTTGTTATTCACGTTACGAAAAGCCCCTAAAACTGTATCTGAAAATCTGACGTTTTTTTGGAAATTGTAATATGTGTAGTACTCTGAACAGAAAGAAACATTCCGAAAACTGGATCGCTTTCCTATTTCAGGCGAAAATACGAAGAGAAGTACTGGAATGCAGTGAATCAGGTTAACCTAACATGGCTTTTAACTTGAGGAAGCAAAGTATCCAATTTTCGAAACCGTGTGGTTGGTTTAGAATACCACATGGCAGAAAGAGTCCAAAACTCAGTAACATGGAGTGTAATACACCACTGTCAGAACTATTTAGGAATTGCATTTCGGTACGTTCTGTGGTCCGATGGCAGGCGCCGTCTGACGATATCATGTTCCGATCCAATGCTGAAGGCAGTTCAAATACGGATACTCTTGAAATTCGGAAGTTATTTTTACTTCTGTTTAGTGGTCTGTAAACCTGACAGTCGGTTTTCCGTCGAACCCAATCCAATATTCGGAAAAAAGTCATAATTCAGTGCGAGGATAGAAATAAGTTCAGAGTCTATGTATGTAACATTCCCTTGTGTTACGTTAGTATAATATACAAATTTTGTATCAGTCGAAAAACAAATATATTTACACAAGAGAGTTTTTGCATTTAAGAGTGACATGTTTCGACCGAGAATAAGTCATTCTCAAGCTCACAACAATCCTAAAAACACATATTGAGAAAGAAGTCTTCATCAATGTGTGTTGTGACCTTGAAAATGACCTATACTAGGTCGAAACATGTCGCTGTTACACATACAAACTCTGTTGCCTAAATATAGTGGTGTTTTCACTGATACAAAATGTGTATATTATAACTTCTGAAGTTTTGATATTGTCATAGATCGAAGCGTAGCAAACAAAGTAGTTACATCACTTAGTAAGTAAGTAATCAAAGCGACAATCAAAACAAAAAATTATGTTTTAAATCATTCCATCACTGACCGTGGCACTGACCAACAGGTTTATGCTGAACAGACGGGCACAGACAACTAACTGCTCTAGTCACACTACACTTGTGCCTACCAAACGAGCGGACTGGCAGAGTGTTATATTCATTTCACTGTTTACATTAACTAGGTCATGGACTTGACTGTCCATCGGGCTGTGTCTGTACTCAACGGTTCGTAACAGAAAGGAAGAGGAACAAAAGATACCAGACAAAGCCTGTCTAAATCGATGTGAAACGTTGTTACAGACTTTGGGCTGCGCTGGTGCTGATGGTGAAAACTTCTGACTGAAGTGTCCTGGTCACCATGATCCGGACAGACAGGAGTTAATCTGTGTGTTGAAAGATAATACAGAGACAGCCAACGAATAATTTCAAAATGTGGAAAAGTTCAAATATTTGGTAACACGTAGAAAGAAATATCACACTAACTTCCGGAAAGGCCTGTTACTGGTTGGTCCAGAATCCTTAGTCTTCCCGTTTGATGCATAAAATATAAAGACTAAAATACACAGAATATACCGAAATATACGCAATATGCCCTTATGAAAGCTGACATACATAACAAAGTCAAAATAAAGTTACAGGAAATCAGCAGACTGTAAGTTATTTAACGACATTCTATCAACTTAAAACGTTATTTATGGTCAAATACAATGCAAACTCATATTATACTATAATTTCTCGTTTCCTGAAGTTGAAGGCTTTTATGGAAAACATCACACTACTAGACTTACATTAGTTTTAGATCACGAGGAAAAACAGGCTTAAATATTCATAATACGAGTATGAATAAACGGTACACACTATAACTCAATAATAATAATAATAATAATAATAATAATAATAATCAGAAGCACGTTGAATAATTTATTGCGACAGGGATGTGATACTATTCCCTACAACGAAAACACTTTTATAAATCCATAACTTTCTATTCTATAACTCTAAGTACCCTTAATACTTGATAATTACTGCAAATAATCTCTATGTTCCTCAAACGTGAAGGGCCTGATGATTGCCAACAAGGCCGAAACATCTCGTTCTTGACTAAATACTGTATTTAATAACAAAATGCTGTTTGAAAGGTTGAAAAGTCTTTTTCAGCTAACAGAAAACTTTCTAATTAATAAATAACCGCGCTTCTGTAATTACACGTGATATGCAGTGGCCAACGTCGAAGACGTTTGCAAACTACGCATTTATGAAATACGGCAGAAAGAAACTGTGAATTATTTACAATTTACTGCGCCAGTATTTGCTGGGAGGGACAGACAGAAAGCACGAATCTTCTTCGTTAAGACAGCTGCTCTCGGGACGGCGCTTCTAATTGCACGACCGTCAAGACTATTCGATTCTGGGCAGGGGCTAAAAATTTCTGTTTCCTCCAGACAGTTCAGACCGATCTTGGGGTCCATTCAGCCTCCTATTTAGTACTTGCTGGGTGCTTTTCTCCCCGGGGTTAAATCATCCGGAATTTAAAACTTACTACTTACTTCCAAATAGTACCGAAATTAAGAATGAGTGGAGATATACCCTCCATTCCGTCACATGCCATCCTGGCGTGCACAGGAACAGCTTTGTTTTTTCTCAACCTTACCGGCTACAAAAGTGTCAACCAAAACAGAATCAGGCTGCAAAATTTTGGTGCATAGAGATCAGCCTACTTTTAATTCTGAACTGTCACATATGACATAACGTGAAAGACTGCAGGAGTTGAGTGACACTACAATACGAACAGTATGCAGTAACGGACGGAAAGACGGCGTACAATGCTGGAGAGACATCATGCTCTTACAAGAAATTTCTAGTTCGAAACATGAAACGAAATAATTTATTTTATTTCGTAACAACACACAGTAAAATTTTCACAGGGCAACGTCCGTTCTATATACGTGGGCGTATATGTACACACGTGAAACTAGATACAATACGCAATTTTTCGAGTTAAATGTTTCAGTGGAGCAAGAAGGAATCTCTAGAGAATAAATCTGTCAAATTAACATATGTAAATCAACTTCTGGTGCTTGGGCGTATAATTTTTAATTTAATTACTGAAATTCATATTTCACAGCAAGATAAAATGTCATGAAGAATTCCATTTCATAGAAGGAAGTAGATGTCAGTAAATAATTTAAGTGGTATAAAACGAAACACAATTACGGCTAAGCTTACAGAAAGTGTGTCTAGTGTGTTTAGTAATTAAGAGTACCTAACTTCCATGAGGAGAGTCAGAAAAAGGAAGGCCTGGAATTTGATGACAGACTTCTAAATCAAACTGCTTAGGCTGATTATGTTAATTGATTGGAGTGATATAACCACAAAAGTAAAGGCAGAATTTAGCCCTTTGGTCAGCAGAGTATTATTTATTTCAAACTAAGCACAGCCAAAATTAATTGTAAGCATATAAAAAAACTTCACAGAATCCTTAACCAGTACAAATAAAACTATACTTAACAACGCTTTCATTAATTACTAATTAACGTGCACACAATAATAGTAAACAGAAGTGGAGCTCACAGTAATTTAGGTATGAAAACTTGGTGGAAATGCTTATCACCATCATCCCATCTGCTTCCCACAACTCCGAAAATCATGATGTGCATGCCAAACGATAATCTTGCCATCCATCTACTTACGTAAAACTCCGTCCCTTAATTTGAAGGAATAACACGAATTGAATTTTTAAAAATGTTTCTGGATACATTTGGATCTGAGATTAAAGTAATATCATTAGATACGAGCAAAAATTACTACATTATTCACTGCGTAATTATCTCAGTTCCCCCGTTGCTCTGTTTGCATTTCAAACATTCTTCTCGACGCTTCTTTTTAAAATGATTTTAATAGTGGGACATGTTCTTCCTTTAAGAGTTAAAGTTGACACATGTCTCTGTTTTGCACTGTTCAGCAACACATAGCGTGTGTACTTTATGAACGTGCGTGAAGGAACAGGACTAAGTGGTTTTGCTCGTTCAGTCACTAAAACGCCACAATTAGAGGTGTAACCCCGCAGTGTGGGGAATCATGAGAGTAGGTTCATAATCCTGTCAACATCAGGTCTTTCAAATGCAAGAAACAAAAATTCCATTAAACCTAACCTACGTTTCCCTCACTCTAGCTGAAATATTCTCTAGCGTACGTTGCAGAGCTCGGTTCTCGCATCATTTACTTACATTTAAACGAAAATCCAGATTGGAGTGAAGGCTATTTTCAAGCAAACTTGTACAGTAATTTTCAGGGTTCTGAAAGAAATCAGTTCTTTATTTGCATTCGTGTCAGTTAATTGCTTATCACTCTGCCTGCCTGCCTGCCTGCCTGCCTGCCTCCCTGCCTGTCTGTCCGTCTTTCTGTCCGTCTGCCTGCCTGCCTGCCTGTGTGTCTGCCCGTCTTTCTGTCCGTCTGTCCGTCTGCCTGCCTGCCTGCCTGCCCCTCTTTCTGTCCGTCCGTCTGTCTGTCTGTCGCCTAATTCAACAACAGGCATAAGTATGCGACACTGATTACGAGCAATTTGTTGTGACGAAACTGGAATAAAAATAATGCACTTGATGAGATCCCTAGCCTCACATTTTTCGAAACAAATACGGCGGTCCTGCTATCTTGCGAGATACGAGCAAAGTTAGCAAGACAGGAAGGTGTTTCAGCGCTCGCCATCACTGTCCCGATCTGTTCTGCGTCTATCCAACCTGCTGTCCACTTTACAACCTGCTGTCCACTTCACAACCTAAGTTCCACCTGGGCCAAGTTGCGAAGACAAACTGTAACCGCACAGCGTCCGTTTCTGATGCCGGGGCTCAAGGTGAAATAATAAAGTACAGTCCGTTAATGGCGATTCTTGTCGTCAGTGAAATAAATTTAACTGCGATATTTAGCAAGGACCAAGAGTGTTATAAAAGGAATATTGCTAAACAGTAATGCCTTGTTACCTCTTGATTTTCTCTGCCTTAATACCAGTTTTCAGTTTCTCTTGCCTTGCGTGCCAGCCTGATGATCATACGTGGCAGAATCATGTACCTGACTTGAACTACATAGGCGGTGATTTGAATTAAATATATTGGTTGTGTTTGACTGAATTTCTAACATCTTAGATTATTACCAGCTGTTTATCGCGATCCCAATTACATGAAAGAGATCAAAAAGGGGAAAATACTTTAGAAGCAAGTTCCTCATTCCTCTGAGGCCCATTACATCTCCTGCTCCTTATTTCTGTCCCAATTCTCTTTCTACTGTTAAGCATCTGTATTCATCAAGGTAACACGTTTTACCATGACTTTTTATAAACGTTTCGTTCGCGACACTTCGCTTCTCTTTGTCCATGACGTGCTCCTACAGTTTCACGCGGAGGTTACTCTCTCTCTCTCTCTCTCTCTCTCTCTCTCTCTTTGGAGGTTCTGTTTTAGCGATTCGGTGAACGACGCGCCATTCTACCTTGAACAGCCGTCTTCTCGCTCTTCGTATCATTATCTCATAATATCACTGTCTCGACTTCTCCATCGATTCCAGCTCCTCACTGTGCTCTTTATAACGAGGCCCATGGGAAACAAGCACGCGCCGACGCGCCTCGCCGCTGCTAACTCACGATGGATGCAGGGTATTGCGAAAAGAATAGGTGGGTTGCCTACAGAGAGTGGGTGGAAACAAAACCATATATATATATAGAGCAGAGGCTTTTATCTTTATGTGCTTAGGTATCGCGCTTTCCCTTATTTCTCTCTTCTTATTCCAAGAATGTGTACTTAAAAAATTGATGAATTCCGAGTAAACTTACAGCTAACACTTTTTATAGAAAAGATAACGGGTTTGGCCCTCCCCCTTCCAACTTGCCACTGGATGTCATTTCTTTTCTTCCTTCATCTTGCCCGAAAAGCAGGAGGAATGTTGTAAATAATCAAAATGTAGCTTCCACAGGGATGGAGTATATATTTTCTATCCTTCCTTGGCATCTGCCAGTAGAAAAGAAATATGTGTCTCCGTTTTGCAGCTCTGTTTTTTATTAATGCGAAGAGTAAAACCAATCGCGTTAATGCTGCACCTCAAAGCACTATTGTCATTCCCGACAATTTATTTTCAGAGCATCATCGGTCATTTCTACGGTGAATAATTTTGCACTTGGTGTTGTAAGTGAGAATGAAACCTTCTGAAGTCTGCAGAAAATCAGGGCAAATATTTGTGCTTCCTTATCACTACGGATAGTAAGATATAACAGGAATGGCCCTATAAGAGACTTGTAATTAACACGTAATTAAAAAGCAAATGAGGTTAGAAATCATTAACTGCAAGTTCTTTCACGCAAACCTTAATATTAACTCAATTTCTACAGTGACTACTGAAATCCAAAATGTCTATCCCATTAATAGATCAATATCGGTCACAATAGTCAGCCACTTTCATTGCTTTTGTCTCCTTCCAGCGATCCATCCTAACATGACCTTTCCATTCGTATATCGGCATTAAATGTTGCCTAATTGTAAAAGGATTTCCTATCAGAATTCTGTAATCACTTATTTTTAATTTCATCCAAGTCACAATTCACTGTAAATGAACTAAATAACCTATACTATTAATCTGATTCACACAACCTCTTCCATGCTGCAGCCTTGATACCAGAAATACGAAAAGTTTTGTTTCAAATCGCCTTAACATGCTATGAACCCTAGATATCGTATTAAAGGCTAAGTTATGAAGCACAGAATGACAGAATAGTTAAAAATAATAAATTTGAGTGGCAACAGAAGGCACCGGCTATCCAAGATCCTGTCATGCTGAGAGAGGAAAATAATTTTAATATTTCCAATCAGGTTAAAAGATCTACTGGCTATAAGGCCATATTGCAACTTCCAGAGTAAAAAAGCAGGGTATTAATCGGTAAACAATAATATTTGTTAATACAGTCGAGGCATATTACTTGGCATGTATTTTATTCAGAAATACGGTCAGGCAAATTATTTAGTTCCCAAATGCGGTGCCAGAGGGCAACTTTTTTCGTGGCAAATAAACTGCTCCGTAAATGTTGCTACACTAAATTTCTGTACTGAAAAGCAAGAACACTACATATTCCTTTGTCCATAAATGCATCCACGTCAGATAGCTTTATCCATTAACACCGCCGTAGCAAAATAATGTACAAATACTTTTGTTTGTAACCACGCCCATGTCAGAGCCTTTTGTTTAATAATACGGCCAAGTCAAAATGTTCTATTCATCAAACGGTCACCGCAAGTTATTGTTACGAAAAAAGGTCATAGAAAAATGTTTTCACCTGTAACGTGGCCACGGCAAAGTATTTTGGTCATAAATACGGTCACGAGAATGTGTGTTGGCGGTAAATGTGGCCACTACGAAGTTGAGCTTCCGAGTCGCTAACCTAGACGAAAGGAACTACATAAAAGCATTTTCAGTAACTGGTATTTATTTAATTCTGAAACGACTCACACTACACTCCTTTTTAACAATACGTGTCTGATACCGAAAACTCTCGTTCCACATCTCTTTGTCTGTTTAGGTTGTGCTATAGCGGGTACACAAACTGCTCACCGCTAATGTAAAGTGAACACTTATTTAGGGTCACGACGCGTAAAATGTAAACGGTGACGAGGGCGTGTGTGTATACTTACATGTAATCAGTGGAGTGAGACTGCAGCGAAGGAAGCCCAGCTATTGTATGCATACTGTGGGGTAACGTTTAGGGTAAGGGTCACGAGACGAATGGCGGAGGTAAAATAGAGCGTAATTTAAAACCCTGGGGCTTATAATCGAGTCATCTCGTTTTCAGACTAGAACTCAGTCTGTGTGTTAATGACTGGGAAGGTTTTGTCACCAACGTTTCACTGTGATTGTGTCACGGGGAAAATAGTTATCTGGTAGACCAGTGTTTTTATTACGGAATTAATGATGATGAAACAGCTGTCTGTCCGTCAGTCAGTCTGTCTGTCTGTCTGCCACTATATCCGATTCACAATAACATAGTACAATTTACGGTGGGCAACGATAAATTCCAGCAACCGTCATTACAGCAACTGTTTGTAATTGTATTCAGTCAGCATTATGTTGCGTCTACGTAAAACTGGGAACTCTGAGAACTTAGACTGTGTGATTAAATGCCTGATTGTTTCTTGGCTGATATGGAAACTGTCATCAAATTAATGACATGCAGTGCTGGATGGCAGAACAAGTGCGAATAATATAAATAAGATACGGGTGCAAAAGTCACTGTTTTGAGAAACGAGGAGGAAATATATCAGCAATCAGGAAAGCCGACCTCGGGGCCTACACCAGAAGCCATTATCTCCCGCCAGTCAGGTAGGATTGTTAACGATTTTACCGAGACGTGTGACACTTTATGAGTTACAAATGATAAATCAGCAGGCTTCTGTTAACGCAGGTGGAAGATAAGCTACAAAAGCATAACGTGCGAATCAAAATTATTTTCCCCAGCTACAGCTAACGTCTAGAAAAGAAGTCTGCTTGAGGTTCTCCGGATGTAGGAATCTTTCTCACGTCTCTCTCATTCACTTACGCATGCTACAGGGTCTTCTCATCCTCATTCATAAATTACGACAACATTTTTAGAAACTTAAACTATGAAGTTGCCCAGTTATGAAATTTCGTGAAGATGCAATTAGCGGTACGTAATAAGAAGTAATTAGGGCCAAAAACCGCAAAATGCTAGCGACATTGTGACTCTTATTATGCTTGTTTGGCTCATCCCCATAGGAGGTGTCGCCCAAGCGCGACTGACGACAATTCCCATTGCCACAGAACGCTGACTGCCTCACCTGTTTTCATGATATACGATGCAATTATTAGGCGAAATCTGCTTGTCGGACCGGATTGCTTCTATCACCTTTACTTTCTATTAGAAATCTATTTCCTTCTCAAGTACGGAGGATCATCTCTGCCACTCGTCAGACTGAGGGATGGATGCTGAGATGTGGGGACGTGCACAGGAAACCCCGAACGCCAGAGTTTGCTTACTTGTGGCTTGGCAGTAAGATGGAGAGAGACAGACACACCTCAACCCTAAAGGGATTTACGACAGATTTCCGTGTAGAGAGGGATGAGATTTTATTCGTTGGTCGATACCAAAGACACAAAAAAGTCAGAATGAGAGGACAGAGAAAAGGGGGGAGAGGCGGGTTGTGTTCTGCAGAGGCTGTCATATATATCTCAAAGTGCTGGAATTGGGAAAGGACTGGCAGGAACCCCATATCCGTTTGCTTCAAACATACAGATAACTTCACTCAAGTGAACATCCACAAAAATTTCACTTCCATTACAAGACGGCGTGAAACCCTATCATTTTTACAGTTAAAAGATACTAAGCCTGAGGTTCTGTAAACTTTCTTGTTTACTTGCTTTCTCAAGCAAAAGACTAGTGGCACAGTGCCACAGACACGGTTATTGCTCCACCTTACTCAGTTTACGGGAACGCAATGACTCAGACGATGGACTCAATCTCGGTTTTACTACTTTATACTCCGCTGACTTCTTCAGGAAATAATGTTGCTCTACAGACACTGTCACTACGGGTGCTTCAAACTGATTGGTACTTTAACTGCTCTTTCAACAACAACCGCACAATGCTGCGGCAGATTTGGTTACAAAAGTGTTATGGAAGGGAATACCAATGTTTTTTATGCATCGTAAGAGTCATTGCCATATTTTAAGTTCTCACGGCGGTAACTGTGACGTCATGCACAGTCGTGCAGAAACTTGTTTACATATCGGCGTAACATACGGCCCACGGAGTCACACCCCTGAGGACCCGTAATCTTTCTAACAAACGTCATGTCCTTTGGCTGCAGACGAAATAATTTGACAAATCATCGTGCTCAAGGATAAGCAACTCGACGTATCGCTTACAGAGTATATTTACGGGTTCCTTTGGAGAGGTCATGCCGTTCAGTTTATAATTATGAACTAGATATGCACAGATAAAGTCAGTCACAAAACAACACTTTTACTGTGAAGTGCAATGTTACCTACAAAATCCACTCGCTGCATGTTTCAGTCCACGGACGGGACCATCCTCAGGTGTTAAACACAAAAATGTACACAAGGAAGGCATTATTGACACGACAGATGAAACATACATTTTTGTATTGTCTCACCTGGGGATGGCCCCTTTCGTGAGCTGAAATACGTAGTATAGTGAAGTATTTAACTTACGATAAAAGTGTTGTGTTTTGGCTGGCTTTATCTGTGCATGTTTACGGGCTTCTTTTGTTTCGCATAATTAACTCAGTCATATTCTTCTCTTAAAAGGCATTAACTAATTTATCCTTGACATGGAGACGCTGTGTGTTATCTTGGAGGCAATCAACCACTTACTTTAATTAACAATAAAATGCACATGAGTTTTCCCTTCTCCCTAATAAATGCTTCCAAATACATAAAGGGATAGCAGATATGTGGGGCATAAATTAATAGATCAGACACAAAAAGTCCTAAGTGTTAAAAATCAGTCCATAATATTCCTGACAATACTTAACCATGCAGTTACGTCCGTCGTGAGAAGCTAGTGTTCAGTAAAGTAGCCAACAGTTACCCTTCCACCCCGGTCCCTTTTATGAAACCAAAAGGTTTTGACTGTGTTTACAAGAGACTGAAATTTTTCCCACACACAAGCAGATAAATGCGGTCCGTGTTCAAAGACGCCTGTTCCTTCAAATAGTTTGAATAAAAATACTGTATGCAAATCTCACCTGTCTTATATGCGGTGGAGGCCTATATACATATCAACTCATGCCCATTGATTTTAACCGTCTAATGTTCTTTGTGGTGTACCAAGTATAATGTCACCCTTATGTAATTTATTTGCTTCCCTTCTGGCCCTTACCTTAGGCCCAAACCCTCTCCTCAAAACCCTATATTTTTCCCTTGCGGAAAAAGATGAAACTTCACATCCATACAATGTAACGGGAAAATTATAATGTTGCAAGTTACGTCTTAGTATTCACGTTTCACATAGGAAAAGAAAAGGCAAGAATATTCTAAACTGAACTCTACCAAGAATTTCCCAAATTTAATATTCCCTTTTATGTGCCATTATCTAAATAAAATTCGAATTCGGGCTGCTGTTAGCACTGGCCTGTAATACAACATTCAAGGGATTATAAGAATAACATACTACTTGAATTGAAAATGTTAATTCCTTTACATATAAACATTATTTATACAGTAAGGAGGGAATTTACAACACACCACTTAAAACTTTATCCCCACTTTACGTATGCTAGTAACGTCAGAATTATAAAATGAAGAGTAGCTGGTGTCCTCATAATCTGATCTCAAATGTTCTGCAGTCTTCTACTGCTTGTCAAGTATTTGAGAATCGGCCACGTTTTATATTTTGTGTATATTTACCCCGCTAAAATGTAGAGGCGATAAAGATGTAACTCGGTACAAGGTCAATTACCCTTGAAAAATGGAGTTCAGCAAGCACTAGATGCGTCATGAACTTACAGATTAACAGAAGGCAGTTTACGACTCTCAGAGGATGTGATTAAACTCAGTGTCTGAAAGACAGCATTAATTGTCAAGACCGCCCCAATAAGTACAAACTTCCAGGTAAAAGGGACTCTTAGTTTCTGACAGACGGCGTTAATCAATAGACGGCATAGACATACACACACTTTCACCTGTACGACCCTCTGTGTTTGTGACATGGCGTTAATAGTCACACGGCCACTATATGTACATACTTTCACCCATAAGAGACCTTCACTTTAATTTTCAAATAAGTATTATAGTGGCAGCAAACGGGCCCCAAGCATCGGACAGTTCCCGGACAAAATAAACAAATTTCTGTTAAAGCTTACATCACGTCTGGCGAAAAAATGAATTTTTAATTACTCTATCTAAATGAAAAGAAAATGTATAACTTTTAACGTCACCATTTTGCTACTCTCATTTAAGAAAAATATGCCAGCACTAAGGATTTGTATTTTTCGGTATTGCATACTTCTTTATGCAGTCTATACTCCTGCTTCAACCTGATAACAACGGACTGTCGACACGCTTCTCCATACATGCTAAGAATTTAATAATGTGACATCATGACGGCTACAAATAAAACTCCTTTTTATACCTTTTCATAAAAATTATCACTTATTTCTAACGCTATGATACGTGTCTCACATTAGAAACCCAAGAGATTTTACGGAACATTTTCCTGTTCAAATTACCCTACATATTCATTTGTCCTTTCTCTCCGTATGTGAAGGATAACGTGCGACGCTTTTAGAGGTTCACATCTTTTCCAGACACCGCAAAAATGTTATATCAAGCTGGCATTAATGTGGACACCTATAAAGAGCGAGCGAAATTCATTCTTTACGCTCAGAATACCAGCAACTGGGCTGCTAAGCAGAAACAATTTGTTCAAAATATCTGGAAAAAAGATGTAACGCATGAAATCTTTATTCAAATCGGAACAAAGAGAAGCTCTGAAATAACAGCCGACATATTCAGTAAATGTGATCACTAACATTGCACACGCGTCTAATTTCGTAAGTCTTATAACAAGATTGGTCACAAATATGCTGGATACAATTACTTTACAAAAACAAGGCTCCTCAAGTACGAGAAAACTATGTTGTGGCAAAATTCTTACTTGCTTTCCAGGGGTAGGCCCACAGCCCTGAATATGAAAAGCTTTGCCAAAACACGTAGGAAAAATAAAAATTTGTTAATAAAACTGTGTTTATATGTAGACGGTTATTGTGTCGTAAAAACAGGCACGTTTCACACGTGTCACTTACAAGCGCGATAATAAATGCCTACAAACACTTGATCCTGAAACCAGAGAATAATATTAAAGTACATCTTCTTAAATACAGAGTGTTATCGCGCGGACGCCACAGAACTGTCTCCAGTTACGAGTAAAACGTAGGCCTACTGGCACTCTCGCAAACATGATAATGAACCTTTCTATTCCCTAGAAGCAGGGAAAACTTTCCTTTCAACAGCACAGTAATCATCAAGTCTGCAAGGAAAGTCCTGCAACATGTAATCACTTCGTTAAGTGGATGGTACTGGATACAAATCTGTACGTTCTCACAACTTTGTTGGAAAGTGAACGGCAAAGGTAAAGTTTTCCTTATAATTAACATCACGCGATTAAGCCGTTTATTGTAAGCCACAGGTCTGGACGCTGCTAAATAATCTGCTCCACGATGTAGCCAAGACCAGCCTCCTTGAGTACGTGGCTGCGTGGGCGCTAGAGACCGTCTATTTATATACACGTGATGGCGAAGACAAATTATCACCCCTACCTGGTATCAAACTCCAGAAGTACAGACAGGTATCCGTGCTGACTCTCATTAACTTACGCACAGACAGATGACTGTTATATAGTCGGTGGTGCCGTAACTGTCGCGAATCACCATATTGGAGGCGCACGCCTTTGTGTGACCTTCCGGGGACAGACACAGCCGTGGGCGGATTCCTTGCACAGGCTCTTCGAACGGCGTGTGCCGCCTATCATATTTTTTAATTATTTATTTATTTTTACCGGATTCAGCCAGTATCATGAGAGCAATGCGCCACCGTTGTCATGCGTATACGTCGAAGTGACAAATATAGATTAACGGTTCGACATCAGCATGGCCTTCGTCAATCCCTTATTGAGCTAAGTTTGTTTCTCGAACAACTTCACCTCATATGCATAGGGCAGCCAGCCTGTGTGTTAAGGAAGACGGTGCGATTTCTCAACCATGACACCTTAGCGTAACCGTCATGTACCCGGAAATAAATAGTAATTTATTCTTAGGCCACCGAACGAAATTATTTGAACTATACACTGCAACTAGCACCGAACAGCTTCATGAAAACACAATAATGAATTATGAGTAGCCAACAATTTGGAAAAATCGGGCCGTGGACTATATCAAGGCAGCTACTATTCAGATAATCACCTGAAAAAGAAAGTACAAATAATGTGGTTAGCTTGTAAGATCATTCGGAATTAGACAGAGGGTTAACCAAATATAAATCTAATTCACCACTACAACAGTCCGTTTGGTAAATCCACCTATTTCTGCGTACTAAAGGGCTCTACGGATTCTTGACATCATCGTCACAGTCAAGTTCAGCGGTCAACGCACTATGAGCTGTATTGAAGTCAAATATATGACTAGGATTTCTGGTGTTTTTGAACGAAATTTGTGAATTTAAAGAGTCCTTTTGAAGACATACTGATGTGTCCTCATGTTCCAGTTCCGTAAACAACCATTTCAGATTAAATTCGAAATATCCAGCCTAAACAAAAACACGCTGGTCGGTTGAAATTGTGATTGGTGTGGGCCCAATAAATCATTAGTTCCCACAAAGCCTAAATCGAACTTCATCAATTTTCTCTAAAATTCTTACCAGTAAATTATCTGCCAAATGCAGGAAACATGTATCACTAAAACTGTATAGTTCCATTAAGACCCGTTACTTTTAGGTTATTTGAGGAAAGTATCTGATGTGGCAAATATTTAAAGCAGTATTTTTGCACGTTACCAGTTTGCAGCCCTCCATTCCTCTAAACAGCACAGGACAAGTAAAAAGGAAGTAGACAAATAAAAAATGTATCTTTTGCCACTTCCAAATTAGAAAAAATGTTATTAACAACGCCATATTTCGGCCAATTAAACACCCCAATTTGTCCATACCAGAAATAGTAATCCTTTTACATCACCAGAATTCCTTCTTTTTGAATCAGGTAACGGTACTTCCTCTGAACTAACTGTAATGGTTGCACTGCTATAAGCACCGTGAGGAATGGTGCTTCCGACGCACCGGACACACAAGTTACACCGCTATGATCCGGATCCTCTGAACTGAAAGTAGCTGTAACAGCTACACAGCCATGGCTGGGTTTCTTGGATTAAGCAGAATCATACTCATCAAATAAAATACCATACAGCCGTGACTCAGTTGTCAGATCTTAATTTATTAAAGCAGGGTCTACCGCGTGAAGATGAGGACGGAAATAATTAACGAGAGGCTGCGAAGAATCCTACACTACACGACGTACATCCACACCAGCTGGAGTCAGATCTGCCTCTTCATGTAAGCACCGGTACATTTACACACTCACTGGTGGACAGAGAGTAGAGCATTATAAATCTAGTTTGCAAGAAAGACAGAAGAGCTCAAAAGGCGGGGGGGGGGGGGGGGGG